>CAUYQG010082390.1:0-18490 GCA_963574415.1 Tarsius wallacei
GTAGTGTCTGGCCCAGGAAAAGGCTTATTTTTTAATTCTGTCATGGGTATATAATTTGAGAATGGAGAAAGAGGTGAGGAAAATATAGAATGCTAATAATCTCCTAAATAATAATATGTAATACCAACTTTTATGAGGCAGATGGTCTTACATATTTGGGAGGCTGTTAGGAAAATGTTTTCACAAAACATGCTTAGGTGATATGCTGATAAATGTCTTTGAGAAGTGGATGTTCACATGTGTAAGTGTGTATATATTTGTAAAAGATTGCATGGATTTCCTGCTGGACATGAAGAACATCAAAATTGTATGCAGTTCCCACTTCCCAAAAGAGCAGACTTGGCATGTTTATGCCTGCTCTGGAATGCTCTTCAAGTCTTGGGGTATCTAAGCAACCCCACAACTCCAGACTCTCCTGTGGGTCTAGGAATGCCAAGGGCCACCACGGACTGTCTTGGTGACACCCATGGAATATGTTTTCTAATGAATGACTAAGAATTTCAAGAAAAAAAAAATAGATTCTAGAGGAAAAGCAATTCAAATGGGTGCACAATAGGCCCCTTATGAAGATGGAGGAGATTTATAGAGTTGAAATCAGAAGAAGTTTTGGAGAAGGAGTCCTTTCCAAGAGGCAGATGTCTGAGAACAGGAGATTAGATCAGAACTGGAGACATCTGTGAAATTACAGTGACAGGTTTAACCCTGTTGATAGTTTTTATTCTGATTATGGGAAATTCAAATATAGTGAAGCTACAATTAGTATTGTCTCTTATGTTATTTAGCTCTCGCAACCATTCAGCAAATTCTGATATAACTGTATGTCCTGTGATGTTTTAGTATAGAAAAGATGGCTGTGAAAAGGGAGCAACAATCCATGGCCATGATTACAATCATGAGTTTCCAATAGTTAATAGAAGGGAAGTGATTTGTTGATCGTAATAATGAGAAGCAATTTTCAGGAAAGATGCAATTGACTTAGGAAGGATGTGAGGACCGCCAAATTCTAACTGGACCTTTACCAATATATAGCAGAAGAATGTGACCCTTAGATAAGACAGAAAACCTATACTTGGTTAAATTAGTAATTGTAAACAGTTATCTAGTGTTTAGTATGTGTTGAATACTCTGCAAGTATTATGTCATTTGATAATCATAAAAAAAAACCTATGTTAAAAATGAAGAGCCTACAACATAAAGAGATGAAATAATGTTCTCTAGTCTACACAGCTTAATGGTAATTGATCAGTGATTCCAATTCTGTCTTTCCTGAATCTATAGTAGGACTGGTAAGACATCATAGTTTTTCTTTGAAAAATATTTACGTTGTGAGTACTTAAAATTACATAGAGCCTTGAATGCACCACTTGGATTGTACATATCTCAACATATATGTAATGATCTTTGTGAGTTTTAATTTTTAAAGAAAGATACCACCATGGTTCTGAAACTTGCTGGTAAACATCACTGACCCATTCTATTTCCCTGACTTTCTTTCCAAAAGGAACCACTGTCTTAAAGTTGGAAACTGTATCAGTCTGTTTTTCAATGCTAGAAGGAAGTTCTGAGTTTGAATAATTTATAAAGAAAAGAGGTTTATTTGACTCACAGCTCTTCAGGCTGTACGGGAAATGTAGTGCTGTCATCTGCTTCTGGTGAGGCCTCAAGATGCTTACATTCATGACTGAAGGGGGAAGCGTGACTGACTTGTCACATGGAGAGAGCAAAGCAAGAGAAGGTGCTGCCAGGGTCTTCTTCTTTTTTTTTTTTTTTTTCTTTTTTATCTGAGTTGGAGTCTTACTCTGCCACCCGGGCTGGAGTGCAGTGGTGGCAGGCTCATGATCACTGCAGCCTCCACTTGCTGGGCTCAGGAGATCCTTCTGCCTCAGCCTTCCAAGTAGTTGAAACTACAGGTGCACGCTACCATGCCCGACTGCAGCATCTTTTTAACAATCAGTTCTTAGGGAAACCAATACAGCGAGAACTCACTCATTAGTAGAAGAACACCACCAAGCCATTTGTGAGGGATCCATCCCCACGACCCAAAAACCTCCCACTAGACTCCATCTCTCACATTAGAGATCACAGTTTAACATGATATTTGGACAGTATCCAAGCTTTATCAGAACCTATAATTTCCATTTATGTTTTTATATTTTTTCATATGCATTAATTAATTATATATATAATATGTATAGTATATTATAAGCAGTAATATGTATGCACATTTATATAATATATACATATATGCATATATGACTGCTTTAACTTTGCATAACATGGTATTACTCTGCATCTGGATTAAGAAAAAGAAAAAAAAAAAACCTCAAAATCTTACTTTCTAATTCTATCCATGTTGGTAAATGTAAACTGACTCACTGATTCTTATTCCTGTGTAGTAAGAACATATGTGGATATGCTACTATTTATTTAGTCTCCCATCAATGGATATTGAGATTATTTCATTTTTGATATTACAAACAATGACATAATAAACATTCTTATACTTATTACTTTTGTATGCCTGACCTAGAGGTTTTTAAATGTATGTCTAAAAGAGAGTCAATACAACATAAGATGTGTTGGCTTAAAATTTTAATAGTATTGTCTAAAATTTCTATCCTCCACAGTACTAGTAAGAGCTCCTGATACTCTGCATCCTTCTCACCAATTGCAATTTTCAGAGAATTAAACTTTTGTTAACCTGGTGGATATGACATGGTATTTCCTTGTGTCATTAATTTTTATTTTATTTTATTTTATTTTAGGCTCCATCTTTTAAAATGTGGGTCAGGGTGTGGGCACAGTGGTTCAGGCTCATAATTCCAGCACTTTGGAAGACTGAGGCAAGGGGACTGCTTGAGGACAGGAGTTCAAAATCATCCTGGACAACATAGCAAGACCTCATCTCTACAAAAAAAAAAAAAAAAAAGCACTCCTATAGTCCCAGCTACTTGGGAGTCTGAGGCAGAGGAGAATTGCCTGAACCCAGGAGGTCGAGGCTATGGTAGGCCATGGTCCATTGCTCCACTGAACTCCAGCCAAGGCAATAGAGAGAGACTTCGATTCAAAAATAAAAAGTTGTGCAAAAAAGGTGTAGAAGTATTTTAAACCATTTATTACGAGGAAGACTTAAAGCTCAAAGCTCAGTACAATTGGTAAGATATGCGCCACCTTAATAGTAATTAAGAAAATAAAAATTGGCTGTGTTCAGTGGCTTATCCTGTAATTCCAGCACTTTGGAAGGCCCAGGCGAGTGGATTGTATGAGCCCACAGGTTCAAGACCAGCCTGGGCAACTTGGCAAGACCTCATCTCTACAATTAAAAAAAAAATTAGCCAGGCAGGGTAGCGTACCTGTGATTCAGGCTACTTGGAAGACTGAGGTGGAAGGATAACTGGAGCCCGGCAGATTGATGCTGGGTTGGCCATGAGTGTACCACTGTACTCCAGCCTAGGCGATGGAGTGAGACTCCAACTCAAAAAAATAAATAAATAAATAAAATAAAATAAAGATAGAGCCTAAATTCTATTCCCTTGAGTGTGTGCTAGATTTGGGGACTCACTTTTAAGTAACAGAAAAAGAGAGGAAGTTATGCTACTTCAGAGAATAAGTCATCAGAGTCACTGTTGGCTTCCTGTTTGCATGCTCTCTTGGTTCCCATGCTGGTGGCAAGGAGAGGGGGAACACAGCCAGCTACCACATAGTGGGTACACTCAAGCAGCGTATGAAGAGGTCTATGGGGTTAAACATGGAAACATCTTGACAATAGGCAGCAAACAATGGATACCTCATGGTAACAAGCAAGAAACTGAAATTCTCTTCCAACAACTACATACCCATCTTAAAATGGATCTTCCAGACCCAGTCAAGTTTCAGATTATCGTAGCCCTGGTTGGGGTCTTGCCTGAAACCTCATGAGAAATGCTGAGGCAAAACCACTTAGATAAGACATTAACAAATTCCAGACCAAGAGCAAGAGTAACATAAATAAATGCTTGTTGTTTTAAGCAATTAAGTTTTGAAGTAACTTGTTTTGCAAAATAACACAGCTTTTTAAGCATACTCACCAGAGATTTGTTTGTTTTTATCCTCACTCAGCTTTAAACTAGGTTATTTTTATTTTTCTAATATTTTTTATTTTTTACAGAGACAGGGTCTCGCTATGTTGTCCAGGCTAGCCTTAAACTTCTGGACTCAAGCGGTCCTCTCACTTTGGCCTCCCAAACTGCTGGAATTACAGGCATGAGTTATTCCTAGCCATATTATTCTTTTTGCAGGGATTTGTGCAATTTCAAAAAAAAATCTATTCTAGCTATTGATGCAAATAACTTATCTCAGTCTGAATTTCTTTTCATGTTTTTTTATGGAGTTCTTTGTCATGTAAAGTAATTGATTTTGATGATTTCAACCATTTCAATGATTTCTCATATTATTAGTGGTTTTTAAGTCTAGCATAAGAAAACCTTTCTGGGAACATTGAATAATACAATTCTTTTAGTTGCCTTTGAGATGCTTAAATTTTTGTTTTTAACATATAGCTACTTAATCCATCTGGAATTGCACATCTATTTGTGTGTGAAAAGTGGGGAATTAGGTATATATTTAGTTTTTTCATATGTATAGCTATAATAGTTTCTAAAATGATACATAATTTCCCCCTTGGCCTTAAATGCCATTTTTGTCAGATCCAATTACATATATACATAAATATGCTTCTTACTGTCTATTCTCTTTCACTGTTTATTTTCTATATTAATACCAATTGCACACTATTTTATTACTTAAGTTTGCTATAAATAGTGATATTTAAGTAAAACCTCCTCACATCATATTTGTGATTCAAAATTTTCTTAGCTCATGTTAACTTTTACCCTTTCTGTATAAATCTCATTCGTATTCTGATTTGTGACTTACTGAAGTTATAAGTTATTTTTAAAACAATTAACATATTTTTATGGAGTGGAGATTTTCTGTCCATGAACATGATATTGATATCTTATTGAAGTGTTATTTTATTTACTTCAATTAAGTTATATTCATAAATACCTTGAGGATTTTCAGTAATATTTATTCCTATAAAGATTATATTTTTATTACCCTTTAAAATGTCTTTTTTAAATTACATGTCACATTTTAAAAATTACATTTTCCAATGGATTATTGATCTGGATGAGTTGATACTGTTTTGAGCAAGTTCACTGACCTCTATTACTTATTTATTTTTTTTGTTCTGTAGATTCTTTTGGTTTCTAAGATTGCAAGGTCTGCAATCCTGGGAAGGACTCCCTAGATTGAATGCCGCTGCTGTTTTATATCTCTGGACTTATTTTATATTCTTAGAATTAAGATTCTACCAGATCAAGAGGAAGTCAAAAGCAAGCATAACCCTGACTTCAGGTTTATGAAGGTGTTCTCACTCTGTTTAATTAAAACTGCCTTAAGGCCCTCTAATACAATTTTTTTGATTCACAATATATTACTAAAATCTGCTGACTGTTTATATTTTAGTAAAAAACTTCCTTTGACCTAAGGAAATCTCTCAAGCATCAAGCATTTGGACAGCTACAGGGATTTTTTTCTGTTATTTAAATTGAGAATAATCGTCTCACCAAGATAACTGCCTAATAATATAATGATGAATAAAAATTTAATTTAAGAAAATGAAAATCATTGTCCTCAAGTGTCGTAACTGAGAAATCAGTAAGTAAATTTCTATCCATGCTTGGAGATGAAACTATATTTTATATTGAATATTTAGTACTGATAACTTTTCAAATTTATTTACATAAAATATTATCAGAAGTTTTGATTTACATGTGAATGTGGATAGCAAAACAAAATTATTAATAAGACTTGGCCCAATTTGCATGAGTTTGTAAATGAAATGGTGATAACTTAAATCCAGGCACAACAGCATGAAAATGCAGGCTTTATTTATTTCACCACGTTACCTTATCTACCGTAATACTATCAAGGAAAGTGTCTTTCTTTTTCTTACACTAAGGCAGTAAATTAACCTGGCTTTCCCAACGTATATTAAATTTATTACAAATACTTGAGGAATTAGAGGTGACAGTTCAAGATGAGGAGTAGCACAGTCAATGGGGAACAGTCTCTTTCCATTTCCAATTTGCAGCTGTACATTTACTCAATCAGAGAGTCTCAGACACAAATCCAATGCTGAGCCTTTGATTCAGTATATTTTGGTTTTTCAACAAACTTCATGTGCAATTTATTATGATTATCACTTGATCCTTTAAAGCAAAACTGTAAAGTGTATGCTTGTAATTAAATTCCAGTACCATAAGTTGTTTAAAATATCTATAATTATAGGCAAAGGATACTAAATGTGAATTAAATATTTACACAGACATAAAAGTTATATATATGTGCATGTTTGTGTGTTTTTTAAAAATCACCTCAAACTGGACATGGCCTTTTATTATCCTATTATGACTGTTTCCCCAGATTCACTTGTTTTTTGAATTGTGAAGAAAAAGCATACAATGTTACTATAATAAAAAGTAGAACACATACTACAAAAAGTACATAATATGATGCTGTGAATAAAAGTATAAGTTATAGAGGCAGAAAGCCTGGCTCTATCACTCAGTAGCTGTGAGATCTGGGATAAGCTACTTAACTTTCATGTGGTTCAGTTTCCTTATCAGCAGAATAGAGATAATAATAAAATTTCCTTATAGAAATGTTGTAAGAATAAAATTAATAAATACATACAAAATTATTAAGACTATGCATACCATATAAAAAAGCATTTGGCTAGTATGTTTACAAATGTATGTCTGTATGAATATAGTTTAAAAGAGAAGTTGAATATTTGGGGAAGACTAGTAGCAGATAATGAAATAATCATGGGTGGAAAAATGAAACATATTGTGAAGAGAAACACAGAAAAACAAAAGGATAAAGAGAAGAACAAATGAAAAAAGTGATAGTAATGAGAATGACAAATGAGAGGCATCTCTTTTGAATTGTCATTGGAGTACAGTTAATCCTTAAACAACATAGATGTTAGGGCAGCCAACACTTGCACAACCAAAATTCATGTATAACTTTTGAATATCCCCATATTTAACAACTAATAGCTTGCTACTGACTGGAGACCTTACCAATAGCTTAAACAGCCAATTAATACATATTTTGCATATGCATTATATGCCCTATTGTGACAATAGAATGAACTAGAGGAAATAAAATGTAATTAAGAAAATTACAGGAAAGAGAAAATATATTTCTTACTTATTAAGTAGAAGTGGATTGTCATACAGGTCTTCATCCTTTCCATCTTCATCTTGATTAGGCTGAGGAGGAAAGAGAAAAGGAGGGGTTGGTCTTGCTCTCTCAGAGTTGGCTAAGGTGGAAGCAGAAGGGGAGGTAGGAGAGGCAGGCACACTTGGTGCAATTTTACAGAAATGCGTTGTGACTTCTGTTTGACTTTTCTGCCTTTTAATTTGTCTAAAAACGTTTCTATATTGTCCTAAGTCTACTTCTACCAATTGCTTTTCTTTCAGCGTCTGTATCATAGAAGGGTCTATGTCATATAAGAAGGTAAAAGCTGACTTGAATGACCATAATGCTTCTGCCAGATTGTCTCATGTCAGTTTTTTTTCTGGCACTGCTTCTTTTATAACTTTTTTCTCATCATCTGGCATGGGTTCAGAAGCACTCATGTTCATTAAGTCATCTTCTGTTAATTCATCTGGTATTTGCTCTTGAATTTCTCCAAGACCCATATCTTGAAACCCTTTACTTTTCATCTTTTTTGCTACATCCACTATTGTTTTCACAATTGTCTTGATTGACTGTCATAAATTCTGCAAAGTCAGGCACAACATTTGGACACAGTTTTTTTCAGAAGGTATTTATTATTTTGGACTTAATGGTTTTCACAGTTTTTCTGTAACAATGATAGCATCTTCAATGGTGCTCTCCTTCCAGACTTTTATGATTTTCTCTCTGTTGGGGTTTTCTTCCATAGTATTGATATATAGTCAACTTTCCACATCTTATGAAAACATTTCATAGCTTTCCATAGGATGCCTTGTGTAATACACTTTAAAATTTATGGCCCCTGATCTAGAGACTGAATTAGAAAAGTTGTGCTTGAAGTCAAGTATACCACTTCAATGCATTTTTTTTTGAGTCAGAGTCTCACTCCGTCGCCCAGGCTGGAGTAGCATGCTCACGGCCACCGCAGCATCGACCTGTCGGGCTCCACTGATCCTTCTGCCTCAGCCTTCCAGGTAGCCAGAACTACAGGCGTGTGCTACCAGACCCAGCTAATTTTTTGATGTATTGTAGAGATGAGGTTTCACCAAGTTGCCTAGGTTGTCCTCAAATCCATGGACTCAGGCAATTGGCTCACCTTGGTTTTCCAAAGTGCTGGGATTAAATGCTTGAGCCCCCACACCTGGACTTCAATGCTTTTTGTGTTGAATTCGTGGGGTTCTAGGGGGCCAGGGGCATTGTCCAATATCAGCAGAACTTTAAAAGGCAGTCCCTTTCTGGAAAGATGCTTTTTTACTTCAGAGACAAAACATAAATGGAACCAATTCAGAAAAAGGGTTCTTGTTTTTCAGGCCTTTTTGTACAACCAAAAGGCTGGCCATTGGTGTTTATCTTTTCATGTCAAGACTCAGGAGTCAGCAGCTTTATACATAAGGGCAATCCTGGTAATAAAACAGACTTCATTTTTACAAAACAGTAGTTAACCAATCTCTTCCTACCTTAAATATTAGTGGTTCCTCCTTTTCCTTACTAATAAATGCCCTTTGTATCTTTTTATTTCCCCAGAATAGGGTACTTTGCATTAAAAACCTGTTCTGACAGATAGCCTTTCTTTACAAAGATTTCCTTAATGGCACTTGAAAACTTGTCTGCTTGTCTCTTGGTTGGCAGAAGTTGCTTCTGTTATCTTGATATTTTTTGACCCAAACCTCTTTCTAAAATTATCAAACCATCCTTTACTGTTATGAAATTCTCCAACTTTAGATCCTTTATCTTCCTTTTGCTTTCAGTTGTGATATAATAACTTTACTTTTCCTTGAATCATGTGTCTCTAAAAGTATGCTTTTCTTATAGCAACTCTGCGCTCACAAAAAATGCTCCATTTTCAATATGAGATAAAAAGCTACTTCAGAAAAGGTGCAAAGTTTTTATGCCTGCTCGCATAACTGCAGTGATGGCTTCACAAATTACTTTTCTTTCTTTTTTTTTTTTTTGAGTTGGAGTCTCACTCTGTTGCCCAGGCTGGGGTGCAGTGGCACACTCACAGCCACCGCAGCCTTGACCTGCTGGACTCAGGCGATCTTTCCATCTCAGCCTTCCAAGTAGCTGGAACTACAGGCATGCACCACCAAGTCAAGCTCATTTTTTGATTTATTGTAGAGATGAGATCATGTTGCTCAGGCTGATCTCGAACCCATGAGCTCAAGCAATCCTCTCACCTCGGCTTCCCAAAGTGCTGGGATTATAGGCATGAGCCACCTTGCCCGGCCCACTTTTCCTTTTTTTTTTAAGGTTGTCCTTACACTGCAATCATCTATCTTAAAATGGTGGCCAAACACAGTTGCAGACCTCAGTCTATAGTACATATCAAGCAATTCAACTTTTTCTTCTAATATGACTTTTCTATGCATCTCAGGAGCACTTTTAGCATTACTATTGACACTTCATATGGGCCACGTGGTGTTATGCAATGTTTATAGCATTGCACTAAACACCATGAAATATATGCTAGAGCCATGAAAAATCACTTTTTACTATGATATGCAGTTTACTGGAGATAAAACTTCTCACACAAATGAGGAGATGGATAGTGTCACATGGCATTTTTAACTAGATGTTCACAACACTTGAGCTCACTGCAATAGCAATAGGGGGTAGATACAAAATTATTATAATAGTACAGTATGTACTACTGTTGCTTATATACAGTTATAATTTAATATTACATATTTATGCTTGCTTATATTTCTATTGAGTGTTCATGAGATTCTGTACCATCTGTGTGTGTAAGTTTTGACAACACAACTTTTTAGAATATATTTATATAGATTTTAGGACAGTAAATGATAAAATAGACTAGTATCTACCTATATTGTATGCATTCATAATATACTTTTTTCTTAATTTTTTCAGTATTTCTAGGTTATGCAATTTTTGATTTTTTTCTTTCTTTTAAATTTTATTTTAAAGATGTGGAGTACAATTCAGAATTAGGTACATAAGTGGTCATATGCACCCTGGCGGTGTCCTGCTGCTGCTCATCCCTTTCTTATAGTATTATAGCAAATGTTCAGGGTCCACTTATGAGTGAGAACATGTGGTACTCAGTTCTTTGTTTCTGTGATAGATCACTGAATATGGTAGATTCTAAATCCATCCAACTTGCTGAGAAGTTCATAATTTTGTCCTTTATGGCTGCATAATATTTCATTGTGTATATGTACCACATTTTAAAAAAATCATTTATTTATTTCAAAGCTGTGGGGCACAATTCAGGATTAGGTATACAAATGGTCATTGTACAGATAAAGTTTGGGCCTGACTTTGGTACCCACATCACCTGGTTTGAGATCAGGTACCCTTATTGATGAAGTATGCCTCCCCGCTACCTCCCCTGGCAGTGTCCCACTACTGTCAATCTCTTTCTTATAGTATTATAATAATTGTTTGGGGTCCGCTTATGAGTGAGAACAAGTGATACTCAGTTCTTTGTTTCTGTGATAGATCACTAAGTATTATAGACACTGAGTTCATCCAAGTAGTGTGAAGTTCATAATTTTGTCCTTCTTTATGACTGCATAATAGTCCAGCATATATATGTACCACATTTTTTTTTTATCCAATCTACTTTCGATGGGCAGCACAATTGGTTCCATGTTTTTGCTATTGTGACTAGTGCTGCAATAAACATGCATCCACAGGTATCTTTTTGGTAGAATGAGTTAAGTTCCTCTGGGTATATTTGCAGAAGGGGGATTGCTGTGTTGTATGGAAGGTCAAGTTTTAGATCTCTTAGAAATTGCCACACTGTTTTCCATGGAGGTTGTACTAATTCACAGTCTCACCAACAGTGTAGATATCAGTGTATGTATCAAGCAATTCAACTTTTTTCTTGCATCCTCGCCAGCATCCATTGTTTTTTGAATTATTAATAATGGTCATCCTGACTGGAGTTAGGTGGTGTCTCAATGTGGTTTTGATTTGTATTTCTTTGATGATTAGTGAGACTGAGCATTTTTTTCATGTATCTGTTGGCTGCTTTTAGGTCTACTTTTGAGAAATGTCTATTCATATCTTTTGCCCATTTTTTTAATGGAGCTATATATATTTTTTTTCCTTTTGGCACATTTGAGGTCCTTGTAGATCCTGAATGTCAAATTTTTGTCAGTATACAGTTGGCAAATATTTTTTTTACATATATTTAAAACTTGTTCAATATATTTATTGAAAAATATCTACATCTAAGTGGACCCACACAATTCAAACCCATGTTGTTGAAAAGTCACCTGTACATGCTTTGTTCTCTCCTAGAGATATGAGCCATGGGGACTGAGGAGGAAGTATGTGAGTGCTTTTCACATGTCTTGATTTGTTAGTTTGGTAGAAATTCTTCATAGATTTCATTTTCTATACTCTAGATTCAATAATTACAAGGGAGAAGTTGTACTCTGAATTTCAGCTTCAGAAGATAAAATATGTTAGTTAGATCTGGAATAACAGACGCTCACCCATATGCATGTTTGCACATACCCACACTGGTCAATACATGCCAATATATGTTTAAATATAATCCCTATGATCTAATCTATTTAAAAGACCATTGTGGTATCATTGATTAATGAAATTCAAGATAATATTTTACATCTGTATGAAAATACAAAGCTGGGTATTCAGAACAGTAATAATTTTGCTTCTCTCAAATTTAAACTCAGATTCATTTTAAGCCAAGCACATGAAATATAAGCACAGCAATTACATAAATGGTAATTCCGTGAATTGACTGCCAATACAGCACTTGCAAAGATTTACATAAGACACCTGATATTTCAGGCAAACGAGCAAAACATGTACATGTGACTTTACAAATGACCATTTGTATACCTAATCCTGAATTGTACCCCACATCTTTAAAGTTCCATTCTTCTACTGTGAGATGATTAGAGTTGAAATAGAACTACCTAGGCTTCTTGATCTCAATTCTCAGTAAAAATGCCTCCACTGATTTAGAACTCAGCATTGCTCTTTCAATCTATACACATAATGTCTACAAGAATTATTCTTTGGATCCAGACATTGCATAGTACAAATAATTCATTATTCACTATGTCACATGTATAAGAAATCTTTAGATACATTTTAGTTTGTGTTTGGTTCCAGAAAAAAAAATGTATCTCTAAAGAGAAATGTCTTATCTTTTCCCTGATACCTAACAAAACTTGAATCTGAATGTTTTTTATTTCTGCTCTCAGGAACTAGCCTAAAGATTACTCATATAAAGTCAATTGCAGTAGCTTAATAATTTTTTATATTAATTTTCTATTTCACATCTATTATTTTATTTTACATATTTTAATTAAGTGTTTTTGGATGTTAGTACTACATAAATTCTAAAATGAGCCAAAGGGTTTAACATTTATTTTAATATGTGGCATTTTGAAATCAGACTAGAAAGAGGGAAATCGCTTGTTTGACATAGTCAGATAGTAATTGAAAATATGTAATAGTTCATTTGATTTAATTGAAAGATATAATCTATGCAACATATTCTCTTTAAAACCTTGCATTAATTTGTGAACTGTATATATGATATGTGATTTTAACATCTTGCTTCTCTATGCTTATATTTAAGATGTTCAAACAATTTTGAGTGCCTAGATAGATATTAATTAAGTAATAACACAGAAAATATAGCCTGTTGCTTGTTGATACATGTTTACTTATTGCGGGTGAAAGTTTGACACTGAAAACTGAATATAAGCTCCACAAACTTTGTATACTACTAAAACATTACTCTTGTAAGTTATCAGTGATGATGATAGTTATCTATCACTGCACAACAAATTATCCCCAAACTTAATGGCTTAAACAACAAATTTTTTTTGTCTCATAGTTTATGAGACAATTCTTGGGATTTTGGAAGTGCCTTTAGGATGGAGATCTCTCATAAAGTTGCTCTCAGGATGTCACTGTTGCAATTATCTGAATGCTTGACTAGGCCGGCAGGATCCATTGCCATGATCACTCATGAGGCTGTTAGCAGTAAGTCTCAGTTCTTTGGTAGCCATTGGCTTGAAGCCTCAGTTTTTGCCACACCATCTACTCCTTAAGGTGGTTTAAGTGTTTTCACAACATAACTGACATTCCCCAGTGAGTCCTCCAAGACAGAAGCTGTCTTTACAATGTCTTTTATGACCTAACTCACACACTAGCATTTTCCCACAAACTATTAGAAGTGAGTCATTAAATCTAGCTCATCCTCAAAGTGAGTAGGGTGAAGTAGAAGTTCAGCTTTATCCTTTGAAAGGAGAAATGCCAAAAAAATTTTATCCTCTGGTCACAATTTATTTACATTTATCTCACATGAAACAATACTTATATCTCCTGAAGACCCTTAACAAATATTATACCTTTACAGCATCAGCTTAAAGCCTAAGTCACATCTGGGTACTGATGTTATTCCTTGGGTTCAGCTTTTTGTTTATAGCTCCTGGGGTAGGGTTTTAGAACTATGAAATAAGTAGAAAAAATAACCCCCCAATTTCTCAGCATACCATGGTGAGATAGGCACCGTATAAACACAGTAGAAACTACTGTTCAAAAAAAGAGAAAAGGGAAGCCCAAAGGAGTTCCTGGCACATAGCACATTTGAAATCTAAATGGGCACATGTTGTGACTGCCCTGATTACAACTCAAGTTCTGGATAATAGTTTTCCATGGCTCTTGGCTATAGCTTCTGTGCTTTTGATTTTACCTTGCGTTATCCTTCCTTTATTGTAAAAGGTAGTCCATGTTTACAGTTGAGTAGTCTGCTTTCTGCTCAGTGAAATTTAGGGGTCCAAAGGTCTCTTTTTATTCTGTACTTTCTCAGTCCCTTTTAGTTCAAGCTATTGGCTAATTATGTTTCTTCAAATATAATTCTCTTCAAACCTGTATGGATCTTCTGTGAATCTCACTGGGGTTCACTCCATTAGCCGAAAGCCACACCCACAAATAACCTCAAAATAAGTCCTTCTCTAATTTGGGCTTCTGTTAAGATGGCTGAGAGATAATATTTTTTTTCTATATTATAAAATATAGTTTATTTAGAAAGTACATTAGAGAGGGAGCAAGAAAGAGATATTGATTCACCTCCCCAAGGTAGGGGAGGGGGCCAAAGCTAGGAAACATGGCTATCATAGTTCAAGGAGCCACATGTTGAGACCATAGCTTAGCAAAGCAATGGTGGCCAAGAGATAATATATTTAAGCTTCATAGAAGCCTCACTGTTTGAGAGGATGTATGCGATATATCTTTAAAGTCTATAAAGGATTTTTTGTCTGACTGGGTGCTACTCTGAAGCAGTACCTTTGATATTTCTGAACTATTAAAAAAACATTTTTCACTCATGTCTTTGGTTTCATCCTTATGTTTTTCTTAGATCACTGGGTAACTTATTTGCTTTGGAGACTTTCTTATTTTTAATTTTAGCATAACTCATTGTCTGAAACATCTGTAAAAATTAAAAGCCATGAAGTCTCAGCTCCTTTTTGTTTAACAGTCTTTTCATTAGTTTGTCTTTTTCCTCTTGTATTTTACTATAAGAAGCATGAAGAAAAGATGTGGCATCTCCAAAACTCACTCTGGGAATTTCCTTAGCTAGATTTTCCAGTTTATTAGGTACATTTTTTACTTTCTACATTACTGCAGATGACAGTGTTACTAAAATTTTTGCTACTACATAGCAAGGATAATTTTCCTTTATTTTCCAGTAATATTTTTCTCAAAGACCAAATTATTATATTTCACATATCATAGGACAGTTAAGGGAACATATCACTTGTTAGATCTCCTTGGATTCTGGAGAAATAGTTTATCCTGTTGGGAACACTAATACAATTAATTTACCAAGTGACAGTCAAAGCTATCCCTATCAAATAGGATTAAGAACAAGCAGAAAAGGTCTCTATCATTGGTTCAGACTGTGGTTCAAGCAGCTTTGTCTGTTTTCTTATAATCCTGATACTGGAGATGATATTATGTAAAGAATTTATTGGAAACCCTTGTAAAGCTTTAGAACAAGGCTATGCCATGTGCAGCAGAGAACTATACACTACTGAAAAAATAGCTCCTGGTGTGTTAGAAGACCCTGGTAAAAAATCAAGCTGACAAAACTTTATTAAGTGATGATTCAGGAAAAACTCCCTATCAAGAACTGGGGGTTCTTCAAGCCAATCAAATCAAAAAGGGTCATTCATCAATTTCCAACAGAATGCAACAAAAAATACTTTACTAAGGATAGTATAATATAATAACAATGAACATATTACCTTGGCACCTCTTTCGGTTCATACCCATGGGGTCTTTTCTGATCGACTGACACAGGTGAACAGGTGGTTGACTTAGTATATAAGTATAAGCAAAAAATGATCTGAAATTTTCCTACAGCCTCACTGAGAGATAATCTTCAATAAGTTTTTGATAGTGCATCTGGTCATCTAATTGACATGAAAAGAGAAAGGCAGAAGGAGAGATTGATGAATATGGGACAATGAGGTTTGGAGAAGAGACATGAAGAAAAGTGTACATAAAATGTGAAGATTCTTGAATTGCATGGCAACAGTCACCAGAGAGCATCTAGTATTGGAGACACTCCAAAAAAATGAAGAGTCAGATGACTTGAACAGTTGACACCAGCTAGGCTTTGATTGTGGCCATTCCAAGGCTGACATGTGGGTGCCTGAGGGGAGTACCTACAGTGGCTTATGTGAAGGCTATGAATGAACCCAGTAACATAAATTCAAAATCACCAAAGCTAATTAAATTACCAATTAGTTACTACCACTGCTGAATGTCTTACATACTAGCAACAGGAACCAATACTGTACTATGCTCTTGATATGGTATCATCCCTTAAGGATATCAATGACCTAATTATGGAAATTTAATTATAATAGATAACTTCAACCCTAAAAAAAGCCTTAATTGACCTTGAGTAGGACTGACATTTATTTTGGATATAAATTTGCCTGTCCTATTTGCAAGGCTTGGCCAGCTCTTTTATAGGCCTTAGAGGGTTTTTTCTACAACGTAAGATCCTACAACATGGTCTTAGATCCTGTAGTCCACTTAACAGCAGCTTAGGTATGGATTTGGGCACAGAACCATGGAATTTACTGGTCCTATCCCTTCATATCATCCAGTGGCTGCCATTTTTATAGTTAGATGGATATTCCTTTTGATGTAGTACTGTGCACCATCTTTCAGGCTGCACTTTGCACCCTGATATAACCCACATAATGGTGGGTTCCATGTAGATAGAATAGTTAAATATGGAGATTAAAGACCTGAAGTAGGAATGGCCTTGATAACAATTGCAGTAAGTTCTCTGGGAGGTTTTCTTATTTGTTTGTTTTTTTTCTTCTTCTTTAAAACTTTAGGCTCTGTGACTGTACAGATTCAGGTTCCCAGAGAAAGGGCTCTTCTACCCAGGTGAGCTACATATACTAGTAGAGGTGCTAGCTACAGGTGAAAATAGTAAAAGAGGGAGCTGATGAGGACCATTTAAAGCCTCAGGACAGGTTGGGCTTGGTGGCTCAGCCTGTAATCCCAGGACTTTGGGAGGCCAAGGCGAGTGGATTGTCTGAGCCTGCAGGTTCGGAGACCAGCCTGGACAACTTGACGAGATCTCGTCTCTACAATAAATAAAAAATTAGCTGGGCGTGGTAGCACGCCTGTAGCTCTGGCTTTTTGGAAGGATCACCGGAGCCCAGCAGGTCGACGCTGGGGTGACTGTGAGCATGCCACTGCACTCCAGCCTGGCTGACAAAGTGAAACTCCAACTTGAAAAAATAAAATAAAATAAAGCCTCAAGACAAGCAACTGCACTCCAGCCTGGGTGACGAAGTAAGACTCCAACTCAGAAAAAAAATAAAGCCTCAAGACAGGCATAAGGCAGTTCATCTTCCCAACTTTCCTTTTATAAGTGGTTCATAAATGAGACCAAAAGAATTGTGGGGAAGCTATACACAGATGGGGTAAAGTTACCATAAGAAGTAAGTAGTTCCAACAAATGAAAGGGATGATTTGTAGTGGATATTCTGTTGTGCCGCCAAATCTCTCTTTCAGGAGTAAAGCACTTAACTATTAGAAGTCTAGGAGCCTTAGCTTGATGGCCCGCAGTTCTTATCCTCTCTGGTGCTTACTCTAGGCCAAAAGGACTTGCCTCTCCACAAAAGATGCATTCCCTCTGTGCGGTTATTTCATATCCAGTAACTAGTCCAAACATAGATACAAAGGCTCGGCAACTTTGCCTTATTTTGAAACAGGGGGGCATTCCAACTTCTGAGCTCCGCAAAGATTTGACTGAGACCTTTGTGATAACTGAATGACTGTGCAACTTCTTTTCCCTCACTTCCTTTCAGGCACTGGTTCCAAATAAACCTCTTTTCCACAGATTCTTTGTCTATTTCTGGTAAACTTTAACTAAGGTCATCTTACCTGTCCAATAAGTTATTTGAAGAAAGTGGTATCATAGGAGGATATTGCAAAAATCACAAAGTTGTATTCTGGCACAGGATAGTCTCCTTCAGAATCTTTCCCTTTCCCTCAGAGTTTATACATGAAGGGAAATGCTTGTATTCACCTGTGAGAATGTATTATATATATATGAGATGTGTGTACATATACATTAGATATATGATATGTGTATATATATCATATGCAGTTATATGTATTTGTATCATACATGTATGATATGAACATACAGAAATGTGCATTAAACAAAAAAAGTTAGCATGGAAGCAACAGTCTTTCCATTACAGTCTTAGTAGAAGTATAACTCGTCTTTTTAAAAAATCATGAGTTGCTAAATGTACAAAGTGCAGAGGATAGGTAGTACTGACCCAGGAGGAAAGCTATTCAATTATATGTTTTTTTGTAATTGCACATTATTGATACATTTTCTAACTGTCAATGTTATATTATCCAGTATTCCAATGGCCGATTTAGCTATTGATTGATCAAGTTTGGTCAGGCAATCATTAGCTTCGGAACTAGTTAAATCTCACTGGTCATCAAGGATCAAATCATCTCTTAAATCCATTAACTTAGCCAGGTTCGGTGGCTCAGCCTGTAATCCCGCGCCTTGGGAGGCTGAGGTGAGTGGATTGCCTGAGCCCGCGGGTTCGAGACCCGCCTGGGCAGGCGAAACCTCATCTCTACAATAAATCAAAAAAATTAGCTGGGCGTGGTAGTGCACGCCTGT
>CAUYQG010082392.1:0-10257 GCA_963574415.1 Tarsius wallacei
ATGTAGAATTAAGGACTGGAAATGCCATTTGTGGTCACAGGTAATGGAGGTGAGGAACAAAGTCTATCTCATAGAGTAGTGAAAGAGAAGTGAAAGTCCATACTCTGAGCCAGATCTCAGGAAGCAGTTGAGCAGAGTCCAGAAGGGGTGAGGCTGAGAGGAAGAGTTGACTGGCAAGAGCGGAGGGAACTCTGCCCCAGAGTGGTTCTCTAAAGAGGCAGGGACAGTAGCCCAGTGAACAGAACATTGGCAGAGGGCTCCGCTTGAGTGGGCTAAGTGGAAAGTGTAGAATATCCCCCCAGTCTCAGGACTAGGACCTTGGGTTGGAATCATGGCACAACACAGAGTGCTTTTTGGTTCTTGGGATGTGTTGATTGTGTATTGCTTCTTGGGTTTCCTTTCTCTCAGCTCAGAAGTCATTCTTCCCTTCCATTATTCTCCAAGTCCAACCCATTACCAAGTTCTGTAGACTTTTCAAAATATCTCTCTAATCCACCTCTTTCTGTCTCAACTGCTGCCTCTCTCGCCCACCGATTCTTCCACCCAGACTCCTGCCATAGCCCTATACATGTTTTCCTGTCTCCCCATTTGTTTCAGTACTACCCATTCTCCACTCGGCAGCCAGTGTGAGCTTTAAAAAAAAACTTTAACAGCTTTATTAAGATACAAATCACAGGCAACCCCTTTGGGTACCCCCCCACTTGGGAGTTTCTCTGTCCTCTCAATAAATCCTGCTTTCTCACTAAAAAATAAATAAATGAATAAAAATAAAAAAATTTAAAAATTTAAAAAAAGTAAAAAAGTGGGCAAAAGACATGAATGGACACTTCTCAAAAGAAGATATACGGGCAGCCAACAGACACATGGAAAAGTGGACATTGACTCTCACCCAATCATAGTAAGAGACCTAAATTCACCACTAACACCTTTAGAGATATCATTGAGGCAAAAAAACAAGGAGATCTAGAACCTCAACTTTATGCTCAATCAAATGGACTTCATAGACCTCTACAGAACACTTCAACCAAGAAATACAGAGTATATTTTCTACTCATCAGTGCATAGAACATACTCCAAGAATGGTCACATTCTTGGACATAAATCAAGTGTGAACAAATTTCAAAAGGTCAAGATAAAAAAAACAACAGATGCTGACACAGGTGTGGAGAAAAGGAACACTTCTATACTGTTGGTGGGAATTAAAGCTAGTTCAGCCTCTATGGAAAGCAGTGTGGCAATTCCTAAAAGAACTAAAAATTGACCTTTCATACAATCCAACAATCCCTCACTTGAGAATATACTCGGAGGAACACAAATTGTTCTACAAAAAAGACACCTTCACGTGCATGTTCATGCTGCAGTATTCACCACAGCAAAAACATGGAACTAAACCTACTACCCATCAAAAGTGGACTGGATAAAGAAAATGTGGTATATATACATGGAGTTTTACGCATAAAGAAAAACAAAATCATGAACTTTACAGCAAATTGGAGGAAGTTGCAGGCCATTATACTTAGTGATCTATTACCGAAACAAAGAACTGAATATTACATGTTCTCACTCTTAAGTGGGACCTGAACACTACTCACATTAGCAAAAGGGGGGGATTGGCTGTCACTGTACACTGCTGAGGGAGGGGAGGGTCACATGCAACAACACAAAGGGTACCTGGCCCCAAATCAGAGGAAGTGATGACTAGTTGGAGGACCAAACTTCACCTGCATGAAACCTACCTGTGATAGCTAATCCTGACTTGTACCCCACATCTCTATAATAAAAGAAAATATCTTTTAAAAAGAAAGAAAATGAGAAGGAAAAAACTCTTGGTATTGAGTTGTTTTTCATTAATACCAGTGCTTGAAGAACAGCATGTTTCAAGGACAAGGATGAGGATTTGCAAGGAAGCTGCAGAGCTCAGGGAGAAGGTAGGACTGCTGAGGCAGCAGCACAGAGGAAACCATGCTGCAACAGGGAAGCAGGAAACAACTGCACCCTCACACAGATAACTATCAGAACACCTTCCCATTTTGGCCATAAAAAAGAATTAAATAACGTCTTTTGCAGCAACTTGGATGGAACTGGAGAACATCATCGTAAGTGAACTAATACAGGAACAGAAAACCAAATACCACATGTTCTCATTTCTAAGTGGGAGCTAAGCTAAGGACCTATAATGACAAAGAGAAGGTTATAGTGGACATTGGAGACTCTGAGGTGGGGGAGAGATTGTACCTATTGGGAACAATATGCACAGGTGGGGGTGGCAGATGCACATAAAGCCCAGACTTCTTTGCTGCTATACAATACAACCTGTAATCAAAAACTATTTGTACCCCCTCAAACTATTGAAATAAAAAGAAAAAAATAAAAATAAGTGCTCTCCCATGTTTTGAGTCAAGTTGAAAAAGCTAAAAACCCTATAATCTAGAAAACCCCTATGTTCCAAGCCCCAGTTCACACACTGTCATGCTCATAAACCTGCCCTCTAGTGAAAGGACAACCTAGCTGCTGATTGGAAACCACTCTTGCCTTTTGCACAGTAGCAAGGAGGGAGAGAGTTAGAAGGGCTGTAAAAGAAAAAAAAATGAAATTGCTGAATCATATGGTAATTTTAGCTTAATTTGTGAGGAACTGCCATACTGTTTTCCACAGTAGCTGCAATATTTTACATTTCTACACAATGTGAAAGCATTCCAGCTTCTCCACATTCTCACCGACACTTTTGATTTTTTATAATAGCCATCCCAATAAGTGTGAAGTATATATCATTGTGGTTTTGATTTGCATTTCCCTAATGATTAGTGATGTTGAGTGCCTTCTCATGCACTTATTGGACATTTGTATATTTTCCTTGGAAAAGTATCAACAATTCATTTATATATATATATATATATATATATATATATGTGGTGCTGTGTGTTTATCTTAACTGTATCAAAGAATTCCGTTTTACGTATGCCATATATTTATCCATTAAACTGTTAATGGTCATTTAGCTTTTTTTCTATTACTACTCATGTTGGTATACTGTTATACATACCATGTGCACATTTCAAGAGTTTTCTGAGTAGATTTCTAAAAGAAAAATTACTAAATTTAAGAAAAGACACAACTTCAATTTCACTAGACTTTGCCAATTTGTCCCCTAAAGTAGCTATACTGACTTAAACTCACACCAGTAGTACATGACAGTTCCTCTTATTTCACATTCTCAGCAACATGTACTTCTCTCAGACTTTTTGATTTCTATTAATTTGATAAATGGTTTGATTTTGCATTTTTCCCATTACTGGTGAGTCAAGTATCTTTTCACATTTATAGGTCATTTGTTTTACTTTCCTGTGAAATCACTACTCAAGTCATTTGCACACTTTTCTATTTGCTTTTTGTCTTTTTTTCTCAATAATTTAAAGAATTCTAGATTAAATATTCTGGATACCAAACCTTTGCTGGTTATACACATTACTATATCTTCTCCCAGGCTCCAGAGTCTCTTTTCACTTAGTTTAAGGAACCTTGTTTCACCAAAGTTTGCACATTAACTTGGTCAAATTTGTTTTCCTTATAATTTGTATATTTTTATTCCATAACTCAAGATTTTAAACATAATCACCAATTTTCTTCTAAAGATTTTTCAGTTTGACTTTTGCTATTTTTTGTCTTCAATCTATTTAGAATTTATTTTTGTATATGTTATAGGCAACTAATTTAAATTTCCCATATACCATATTTTTCAGATATTTTCATATACCACTTTTCCCAGACTACTTTGTGAACATTTATCCCTTACCCACTAAGTTCTGCATCATTTAAATTCTGTGCTGTCACAGTTTGTTTTTATTTTTCTTGTGCAAAGATCAAAAGTCAAATGAGTATATTTTCATACTTGAACAACTTTTTATTTCCCCCACACATCATTGAAACTTTTCAATATATCTACTGCCATTTCATCCCCAACTATTTACCAGATGTGTACATCTTTTCTCAATATTTTCTAATGCATCGAGTTATCTAGTAGTTTCACTCACTTTAAAAAAAAATTTTTTTTTTATTTTAAAGATGTGGGGTACAATTCAGGGTTAGGTATACAAACATTGATTATGTAGGTACCCTTGTTGATGAGGTATTCTCTTCCCACCCCCAGCAATTTCCCACAACTGCCAATCCCACACCTCCTCCCCTGGCAGTTTCCCACTACTGCCAATCCCTTTCTTATAGTATTATGATAATTGTTCAAAGTCTGCTTATGAGTGAGAACATATGGTACTCTGTCCTTTGTTTCTGTGTTAGATCACTATGATAGACTCTAAATCTATCCAAGTTGCTGTGAAGTCCATATGTTTGTCCTTCTTTATGGATGTATAATATTCCACTGTGTATATGTACCACTTTTTTTTTATCCAGTCCAGCTTACTGGGCAGCATGGTTAATTCCATGTTTTTGCTATTGGTTTCACTCACTTTTTAAGGACACCCCTCCAGTGGTAAGTCCTATATGAACTTACCACTCTCTAGGCCTACTGCATCATCATAAGGATTTCCCACACACATCTCCTCTCTGTTATATACTCTATTTCTTAAATTTCATTTTTCTTATTTATTTGTTTAATCTAATATTTCATAGGAGATATAATCCTACAGTTTCTAAAGAAAGTATACATTAAGGAATATTTTTGAGATCTTGTAAGTCTAAAAGTGAGTTTGTATCACTCTAATACTTACTGTATTATTTGCTTGGGCTCAGAATTCGAACATGAAAAGCATTTCCAGATATTGAAGGTATTAACCCCTTGTCTTCCAGCTTTTAGTATTGTTTTTGTAAGGCCCTATGCAAATGAGTCTCACGATTTACTTGTAATAGTACATTTCATTTTTCTCTCTAGAATCTTTTAGGGTCTTTTTTTCTGTCTCCAATTTTTTTGTGATGAGTTTTGCTGTGAGTCTTTTATATTCATTTTTCTAGAGCTCAGTGGGTTCTTTTATTCTTAAAATTCATGTACTCCAATCCCAAAAAAATATTTTTAATTATTCATTTGATAATCTCCTTCATGTCTAAAATTTTATGTTCTTTACTTTTTCAACTTCTGTTACTCAGACATCAAGTTTTCTGGAATAATCATCTAAATTTCTTATTTCGTATCCTATTTTCTATCTGTTCATTGTTTATAATACTTTGGTGACATTCTTCACTTTCTCTTTAACTCATTGCTTCACTATGCTAACTTTAATTTCTAAGAGCCCATTTTTTCTTTTCTGAATGATGTATCTATTTTTATTAAATTTTCATATTTTGCTTCATGAATGTAGCATCTTATGTCCATAAAGACTGAGTTGTTATCTCTTCTCGGCATTATCTCAATTCCTTCTAATTTCTTAATTTTTCCTACTTGCTTGATAGTTTAAGTTTTGTAGCTTTTTGTAAATCTCTAAATGATAACTGGCTGCCCTTTTAAATTTACGAGCACAAGCAATACAAAGTAATTGGGAATTTTGTGCTTAAGTAAAACACGTTTAGTATTAGGATTCTGATTAGGTGGGACCATTTCAGTTAGAGACTTTCAGATGTCAGTAATTGTATATGCTTTCACTTAGGCTGGTCTCATTCCTGGAAGTTCTCAATCTGGAAAACAGCATTCTAGTACCTGAGTTGATGAGGGGAGTCAGAGGTTTCACTATTAAGTATGTATACTTTCCTTTAATTCCACTGTTTACAGAACAGTTCTTATAGTCTCAGACATATTCTTTAAAAAAAATAAACTGTCCATATAGAAGATAAACATCATAGCAAAGTAATAAAAATTTAATTATACATGAAAGCAATTAATTTAAATAATAATAAAATAAAATTCTACTTCTTTGCCTCTTAACATACATAGTGGTAAGAAGCAAAGGGCTATTACTATCTCTAAGACATCTTCAATTATATTAAAAGTTTGAAAAGAATGACATACAAAATTTGTGGCAGACATTCATGTTGTTCAGTATTCCAGTTCTCTTCCTGAAGGCACAGGGTAAAATTATACTCCCACACTCCCTAAAAGTTTAATGTTCCAATGAAATGCAAGCTAATGTAATATTCATATTTCTGGATGGAACCATTTAATTATCAATGAAAGACAATGCAAAAGCACGTCCTCTGTCAATCTAGGTCCCTAATTGATGACAAGAAACAAATCTGCCCTGCCAACCAAAACTGAACATGTACAATGGGTGAAAAATAAATTTTTATTTGGTGTTAATCCTTTGAAGCTTGGGTATTTGTGGTGGACATAGATATATGCTACCCAGATCATCATTCAAAGAAGACTCTGTTGTCTGTGCTGCTAGTAGTACTGTCAGTGAATAGTCAGTTGCAAGCCACTTCAGGAATTGCCTCAGCAGCAAAGGCCCACTTCATTCAAGGGCACACCCTTCCAAGAATGACCCACATCCAATGGTTGATCAATGTAGGGGTTTAAAGGCCTGACCATTTCAGTCCAACATGGAACAATGCCAATGAACTACTTTAGCTCCTGAAATCCTTGCAGCGCTAACTAAGGTTATCCATCCATCGTCACAACTCACATTTTCCCTTTGTCCAATTCTTTTTATATACATATATACATTAGGTAATACCCTTTGTCCAATTCTGCTTCATCTGCCACTTCTTTGAAAGGCATTAATTTTAAGGGTGAACATTCATGAATCTTAAACTCTATCTTAGAGTCTGCTTCCCAGAGAACTCAAACTATGACTGGATCCAGAGGTGGTGTCAGAAAGCAAGAAATAAGATGGAGATGGATCACACATTGCCGGGCCAGCAATGAAGAACACATCATTGGTGGCAGGGGGAGCACAGCAAGCTCCTGACACAAGGTGGTCATTGTGAAACTGCTAAAACTTAAACCAGTGCTAAATTAGGAAGGTAAGACTCTAGCCGATGTGAAGTATTAGATGTTTGAAAAGTGTTTGGAAAGGGTAACTATTAAGACAAATTTCATGTCTACTGCTTAGCCCCACTAAGCTCTAAAAAATGATAATGAAAGGCTGATAGAGAGCCTAGGCGTCTCCTTCATATATATATATATACACAAAGGCTACCTATTACAGAAAGCTTGTCAATTAAAGGCATGATATTCCAAGGTCAAACCCAGAAGAAAGAGAATAGGAGGACTCAAATATAGGATAAAAACATCAGACGTTATTGTCCTCAGAAAATCTTTCCAAATTGTCAATTCCCAAACTTTCTGAATCATCTGAAGTTGCAAAAAATGATCCACACTACCCTCTGCTTTTGTTTGAACACAGTGCATCTTCTCTCCAGCAAATCCTGTGTCCCAGTTCACAATCTGCTGACAGTTCCCCTATTGGCCACTGGACCTATAACTTGGGTTAGGTATCAACATAATTCATCCTGGTACATGCCAGGACTGCTTGAAAAAGAAAGAGGCTAAACTCCAAAAGATATGTAAGATCTAGACAGCATATGCTGGCAGAAGCTGGGGAGTACATGTGGTACCAGATTCAGAGGGGAGCTTGATCAAGGGAACCAGAACTTTACTATTGGATTAAGGAAAGCTTATTGATTTGAAAGCACTTTCCCAAGATGCAGGATTTACCCCTGGACAAGGATGTCAAGAAATGGTGTGAACTTGATATTAGGATGACTGCTAAAAACGTGGAAAACATAAAAATAATGGCCATGCTAAGTAAGATCAGAATGAGAGTACTGTCATAGCAAACAGCAAAGGCAGCAATTAAAAGTCTAGGAATGTGGGCATACTGGTTTGAATACACTACATAACATCAGAAAACCCATCATTTTATCCACGGAAAGGGCTGGGGGTATGCCACTTGCCAAAGTCATAAAGAATGGGTAGTGGAAGAGACACTAGTATCACTAAGAATTTGGTAGACAAAGCTAATAGCAGAAAAACAATGTAACAAAACTGAGCTCAGTGATGGAGACAATAGGACAGTAGAGGCCAGCTTGTGACACTTAAGCATCAGAATCCAATCCAAATAGAGGGCAAATATTGTAACAAGCAACAAGATCAAAAAGTGCCTTTAACCGATGCGTTCAAGCTATAGAAAATTATAGAGATATTTAATAGAACACAATATCCCTAGAAGCAAAATAGACAGTCAACAAGTACATCAACAAGACAAACCCAACTTAGATTATCAAAAGAAATGAGGGATGAATGATCAAGAGGCTGACTGTAAGTGCTGCAATAAAAAGTCACAATGCAATGCTCAGCTTCTGGACATGAACCATTTTTTAAATCCAGAGCTGATAAATTTAAAATTCTGGGGTCCAAGAGGAAGTATCCCACAATACCATAGCAAGTATATGTGGTATTAACTCGGGTCTTCCTCAAAGACACCCATAGTAATTTCCCAGGATAACTGTAGTCTAGGGGAAAAGGCAACACAAACATTTCAAGTACTGTTAAAAACAGGCTGAGTTGACACACCTGGAAATATAAAGTACCATCACTGCTTCTCTTTATAGAAGGGATATATGGAAATGAAGAAATAAATGGAATCCTGAAAAAGGTCCAGCTCAAATGGGTCTACTGGGTTGGAGACCCAGTGATCATGTCTTCAGTCCCTGTATATCTAAATGGAATAAACACACTTGGCAAATGGAACAATATCTACCACATTTGGTCCTTGGTTATCATAGTAGAAGTCAATAGAAATTGGTATCCCCTGGATAATACAATTAATTTTAAAATAAACTATTACAATCCAAGAGTAGGTGACAAAAACTATCACCCTAAAGAATGCCAGGACAATGGACCCCATCAAATTTCCATTTAAGCCATGAGTTTGGCCCCTATAAACTAAACAAAGCCTAAATGATGGCAATTGCCTACTACCAAGTAGTAGCTCAAATTGCAGGTAGCAGGCAAGATATATTATCTTCATAAGAGCAGATTAACAAGGTCATTGAGTTGGCAAATGTATTCTCTGCTAACCTTATCCAAAAAGAAAATCTAGAACAGTTTGCATTCACATGGAATATAGAAAATAGTATACATTTACACTCTTGCCTCAGGATGAACACATATAGTCAGAATACACAATCAGTTGGTTGTCTTGCAGAACATTACATTGCTCCACTACATTAATGACCTCATACTAATTGGGCCAGATGATCAAAAATAACCAATGCAACAGACACCTTGTTAAAGCATATATGCTTCAAAGTATGAAAAATAAAACCTGTAAAAATTCAGAGACCTTTCATACTGGTAAAGTATTTAGGAGTCCAGTGGTCAAGAACATTCTGAGACATCTCATGTGAATTAAAAGACCAATTATTGCATTTTGCAACTCCCATTACAAAGAAGGAAGCAAACCATCTGGTAGGCCTCTTTGCATTCTGAAGGCAGAATATTCCACTCCTAAAAATACTGCTTTTGTCCATATACTGGAAAATATCAAAGGCTGCCAGATCTTTTTAGCCAGGGCAGAAAATAGCTCTGGTTTAGGTCAAGTCTACACTGCAAGCAATCCTGCAGCTAGGAACATATGACTCAGTGGACACTATAGTTATTGTTGGTGTCAATATTAGAAAAAGTAGCTTATGGAATTTATGGCAAACCCCAGTGAAAGAATCACAAAGCAGATTCCACATACATGTCAAAGGCCATTGCAGTGGAAAATTACATCCCTCTTTTCCAACCATGCCATTGGATCCTGGTAAGATAAAATGTCTGACCATTGCCGGAAGCCGTAATCCCTAAGGAAAGTAAGATAAAAGGGACTTGAGGACAGGAAAAACGCCAGCTGTGAGAAAGGCTCCAGCCAAATGTGGCCATGCCGGAGGCAAAAGCCCCATGGATCCTGTTTGACAGACCTTCCCTAACTTTGAAGGATTGCATGCATAAGCTGAAAAATGTTCCCACTTTAATTGAGATAGTAGTTGCACAACTAAATGATGGCATTTGACACCAAAGTTATACATAGGCATAGTGATGGTGAGATTGCAGCAAAAAGGAGGTGCCCCTTAGGGTGTGTAATGATGATTTACAGTAACAACAGGAGACTGAGAAAAACAAGTCGACTTTTCATAAACAACAGGCCTCCTGCTGAGTCAGCCTCTCTTTTGTGAACAATGGGCCCCCTACTGAGCCGGCCTTTTTCTCATAAACAACAGGCCCCCAGCTGAGAGCTGGTGGAAAGCAACCGACTGAGACAATAAGTAGTTTGAAATATTATAGGACTAAATAAGTAGTTTGATAAAGATAGAGATTAGAATATAAAG
>CAUYQG010082396.1:0-12144 GCA_963574415.1 Tarsius wallacei
GGCTGAAGAATTCTGTGCAGTCGTGGAAGAAGAAAATAGCATGTCTATGCAAAGTACTCACAGCTATCAAGGATGTCATTGTTCATTTTTCTATTTCCCACCATGCCGTTTGACCTTTTCTAACATATGCAATGGTTAAACTCTGAAGCACATCAAGAATGCTTTCTTTCACTTGGTTATAAGTTACTAGATATTGCATGAGTAAAAAATGATATAAGTATATTCACTCCTCATTTGATTTAGAATTATGTAGTTTAGTGCTTAGACATAAGGTTTTTTAGAAGCACAAGTTTATGGTAAGTTCATTATGAATTCACTATAAGTTCTAACACTTATCTAGGAGTTATGTAGGTGATTTATAACCCTGTTTTCACAGACTTAGGATGAAGTTTAATCATTAAGGTTTTTACTTAATTCAATAGTTAAAATTTTAAGTTAACATATATAGAATAGGTTTTCACTGAATTCATAATATACTAGTTAGATACTTTTATGATAAATTATCTAAATACAGAAAGCAACCCTGGGGGCCTGGGAAACATTATTAAAAGCTTCTTTTGAGTTTTCTTTAGAAATGAACACTGCACGATAAGAGAATAGTAACGAAGACACCTGGACAAGAAAGGCGATTACGAAGCTTTGAAGGTCATAGAAGCCCCAGGAAAATCTCCTGATACATGGAGAAATGTGCATCTGGAAACTTTCTTGAAACATTTCAAGGACTGAAATTTGGGACTTTGGACTAAAACTATCATTCTTGGCTTTAACAAAAAGACTTATTGAAAGTAGATATTGTTCTTGGCTTGTCCGTTGCTTCTAAGACCACTAGATGGTGGTGACTTCTGAGGGATAATCAAACAGGTGTCCAAAGTGCATTCTTTCGCCTACTCCGTCTCTCCTTCAGGAGACCCCAGACCCGGGGGAAGCAAGACTCCGGCAGATGTAACAATTTAGGGATCTTTTAAGCAGTAGAATCTGGTTGATATTGACAGACATTGAGACTTGTTGTTTGTTGTTATATGTTGCTTGTAGAACTAAATTGGGTAATAATATCATATTTATAAAACACTCATTTCATGGTGTTTATATTGAGACTAGGTTACAGGTGCATTTTTATTGATGAAATTGTATACTTAGAATACATATTGATGCATTGCATTTTGGCCAGGTTTGGCTTTATCATATGAAAAGAGGACAATTTATTCTAGTATACTTTCCTAACACATTTAAAATGATCAATATTCTAACTAAATCAGCAATTAGCTTTCAGAGTTGAAATCTAAAAATATCCTCTCATTGCTTTTCTTCCTTTCTTCTTTCTTTATTTTCCCTCCCTCCCTCCTTCCCTCCCTCCCTCCCTCTATCCTTGCCTCCCTCTCTTCCCATCTTTTTATTTCTTCTCTGAAAACAGATAAACCATTTAGGGTTTTACTTTCACATCTGATTTATTTTGATTCTATTCTTTGCTTATACATTTGAGGAATTTGGTATATTTTGTCCATCATTTTGCATTGGTTATTCAGTTTTTAAGTTTTATTTTGCTTTTTTAGAAATAAGACAAATAAAGTATTTAAGGTGGCAATATGTAGAATTTGAGTATAAACTCAAATAAACAAACATTCTTTTTCTGAAATTACAGTATTTTGGAAATTGAATGACTCTCTTTGTGCTAACATAAATTGTCATAAACGGTTGTGACACATTTTATAAGCTTCTATTGCTTTTCTTTTGCTTACTTGGAAATCAGATGCATCTGGCAATTCATTTAAATCAATGCTATGTATTAATAACTTCCCATAATTCCAGTTATTACGTATGAAGGTTTTCACACTTGTGAAGCTTTAAAAATATCTAAAACTGATATTTTGCTCCCCACAATTAAAGATGATAACAAAGCACTCTCCTGAGAAAATGATCACCTGTGTCCACTTAACTGTTCCTGGTCACCCCAGACTTGCCAGTTAGACAGTGAGCATGTGTGCATACTTCACTTATGAATTACAGTGATTTCCAACTTTTTTACTCTATTTCAGATGAATGTAACCTATATTGTAATTGATTTCTTTTGTATTTCTTTTGATTGCATTTCTTTTGATTTTTGAATGATATAAAGTCAGTGAATTGGATATTATGTCTCTATTAATAACAGTTGAAATATCCAAACACACATAGGTAACAAAATGTCTTCAGATTTATATATTTCATAGTTAATATTTTCTTCAGAATAAGATTCTTGTAAGTCAATATCTTTCTTACGCATTAAATTTGAATATCATTTTAAATGATTTAACCCTTGTTTTTTTACTGATATGTCTATTAACTAAATTGTGGTGCATACATCTGTTCAAATTTCCAAATGGTATGCATTATATGTATGTAGTTATTTATGTATTTATTATACTTCAATAAAGTAATTTTTTTAAATTGTGTAAATTCATTGTAAAAATATGGAAAATTTCTTATACGTTTTTTGAATTTCACAGAGAGAAGGTGTGGAAACTGCAAATAATTATCCCATTCCAAGCACCTAAAATATTATTTTTGTTAGTTTAATACCTTCTTTAGATGATTCTAATAATAATAATAATAATAATAATAATAATAGGAGTCACAAGGCCTAACAAATCTGAATTGAAGTAACATTTTTTAGTACAACATATATTAATTTTTCAAACAAACATTAGCACCTTAAATGTTTTTAACATATTTCAAAGTATTGTTTAAAAACTCTCATATAGTGCAGGGATATCTTAGGGGAAGAGCGTGATTTCAATTAAAGTTTTAAAAATAACACTGTTAAACTCAGAAATTGTAAGTGACATTTAGAGGATCACATTTCTACTAAACTCTAAATCAAATACTTCATTAAGCCATTCTGCCTCTGATCAGTATACCAAACTTAAGTTAACAAAACCTAAATATTACAATAAGCACATATAGATAGATACATTTTTATACATTATCATGAATCAATATGAATTAAATAATTTAGTTTCTACCATAAACATCTGCCCATGAATTATCAAAATGTCAAGATACTAACATACAAAAATGACTTCCATTACTTCCTCAAAGTCATATGTTTTTATTGTTTTTGCTAACTACCTGTTGTAAAAAAAACATTTCTTATGTTAAAGAAAAATTAATTTTGATAGTATAAAAAAAGAGTAGATATGGAAAAATAATATGCTTGAAATTGCATTTCTAAGTACTTTTTTGTTGTTGTTGTAACCAAGTAAAATGAATAGATATAAGTAAGGATTCTAGAGAACAACTTTTTAAAAATATGAATTAAAGTAAAATTGATTTGACTTTTTTTGTAGTCCTTACACTTCTCCTTCAAAACTTTTTCAAATCACCTTTACGACCAACTTTGCAAACCAACATTCATTCACTTTCCTCAACTGACAAAACAGCATCCATACATTAGAATATAAAAGATGTACAAAAGCAAGATATTAAACTTCTGTTTGTAAACAATTCATTCTCTTGAGAAGGTAAAAAGTATTTGTTTTTCTCCTCTCCAATTATTATTGTTATCATGACTCTGCACATTATACTTTTAGAAATTTCCTAGCTTCACATTTTTTATTCCTTAATGACCTTAGTGGTACAAATAAAATTTCATTTAATATAGGCATTATCAATATTTTTTACCAGTGAGAGTATGCTTTGAAATGAGAGACAGAGTATTCTTTTTCATTATTTTCTATAAATTACCACAGATACAAAATTATCATTTTTATATCTCCACACTCTTAATTTATAATTTAGTGCATTCCTCCAATGAAATAAGATATCTTATTATTTTATACCAGGTGTCAATCTATCATATGTTAACATACAATAATTCTCTTCTTTCTCATGGTATGTCCAATTTTTTTTTTTTCAAAAATCTCCAGCATTTATATCCTCTACATCTGGTAGGTGTTAGGTTTTGGACAGAGAGGGTGAGGGTGGAGAGGTGCAGGGAGGCGTGCAGCACTGCCGGGGCTGGCAAGCTGGAGGTGTGTGCTGGTAACCCAGAGATCTGAGTAAATTGCAAAGAATTGTGACACACAGAGGTGAGAGAAGAAAAGATTTATTTAAGAAAAAGTTCACCCCCCACAGACAGGGAGTGGGCCTACACTCTAGGTGAGTGTGGCCTCGTAGCCCCCAAGTCTTGACATAAATCTTTTTCTTGGAGATGTTGCTCATGACTGCACGTGACTGCCTGTGACTTCCTTATCGACCACCTGTGAATGTCTTGGCGATCCTATGAGACAAAGACTCACTTCCTTATCGACCACCTGTGGATGTCTTGGAGATCCTGTGGGACAGAGACTCATTAATGTTCACCCACATTATCCTAGCCCCTAGAGAAGGGTGTGACAAGGATTCTAATTCTGTATCTTCCCAAACGACATTCCTTGGAGCTAATGGAGTGTGCACTTCCTCCTTATCTCCTAGGCATTCCCCAGGTAGTTTCAGGGGGGTCCTTGACTTCCTTATAGATAGGGCCCATTCTACTGGAAGATTAAGTCCCCAACCACTCCCCCTCTGGGCGGGCTATAACTTTTGTAATTACAAGTTTCTTGACTTTTATAGTCCTTGACCAATGTATGATATCTTAGGCCTTGTAAATTCCCTTTACTCTAGGCAAGCTTGATTGACACTATGAGATACCTGGCACCAAGAAGTCTGTTCCTAAAAAGACAAAGTCGGCAAAGTTCATTTTTACTTAAAGTGTGCATTTATCCAAAAGCATAGCTTCTACTTTCTCATCATTGTATTAAGATTTAAGAAGAAAAGTAAAAACATGCATTTCCTGCTCTTGGCGTGTCCTTTCAGTAGACACTATATTGAAGCAGAAGCCTTTTTAATTGCTTTTGGAAACTTTCCTGGGTGAGGGATCTAAGATGGACACCATGGAGCAGCACAATGACACTGCTCTCACTGAACAAGGCAAAGTAGGGACAAAGCCATCAATAGTTGAAGATACTCCAAACCCTTTAGTTGGATGAAGCACATTGCACCCAACAAAGGTATCTTTGAACACAGAGACCAGAGCACAATGGAAGATGTAGAAATCCAAACACCCAATCCCCTGCCATGAGCCAGGCTCACACAGGAACTGAAGCCTTACCCAGTGAATGAGAGTGGGTGAGTGTACCTAAGACACTTGGGTCCAATCACTCCCTCCCAGCCATGCATGGATCATCAATTCCATGCAGGAGAAGTTCTGGTCAGGACAGAGTGGTGGACAAACATAATGGGGGGGAAAAAAACATGCTGGGTCAGCAGCTGTGAGCATGGCTTCTACCAGTGGAGCCTGGTGGCCACCTCCCAGGTAGGGAAAGTCTGTCTGCAGAGTGAGTCTCACTAGTGCTTGCCCATCTTCCTTGTCAGATCAAGAAGAATCACCTCCAAAGCCTGCATGCCTACAGGGAAAATCCCCAACCCTTCTCCCTTTTGAGAGGGAAATCACTCCTTTTCAAGAGTAGAATGTGGACTTGAATGGGAAGGAAATGACACAAAAGACACTCAAAGGCTTTCTCAGTGGGAAGAATTATGGACTACAAACCATAAACCCCAGATAGAAGGTATAATCCCCATATCCACTCTCCAGAGAGAGCAGGCAACAGGGGCTGCTACAGTTGAGAAACCTGCCACAGCATGAAACAAGGAGCAGAATTAAATTCCCTTCTCTTTCTCACTGACTGACCTATATTGAACAATAGAAAGGGCCCTAGAATAGTCAGTGACTAGCTTTGGAGCAAAAAAACTCAAAGAATTATAGACAGAGAAGAGAAGCTTGTCACAAATCACAAAAATCAATGAAAAAATATAGGCAGCCCTCAGAGTACTAAAAAGATGACACCCAAAAAACCAGCTAACTAAGCACAAATAATGAACCCCATGTCCCAAAAGACCTGCCCCAGATGACAGTCACAGAAATCAGAGATTGGATGACTAAAATGAACAGAGAGAACCAAGAGAAACTAGAAGTGAAATTCACTAAAATCATACAGGAAGTAAAAGCAGAGTTGGCCAATTTTAGGAAAGCCCATTCTGAAATAATGGAAATGAAGAACTTCATCTAGGAAATTAAAAACACAGTAACAAGCATAGGGTGCAGTATCAAATAGAAAGAGGAAAGAATCTTAGAGCTTGAAGACCAACATATGGAATTAACCCAGTCTGTCAAAAAAGCTCAAAAAGGAGAAGCAAAGCTACCAAAATATATGGAACTATGTCAAGAAGCTAAATCTACACCTGGCTGGTTTCCCTGAAACAGAAAGAGAAACTGAGAACACCATGGAATAAGCATTCCGTGAGGTTATCTAAGAAAACTTCTCACATCTTATTAGAGATGCAACCCTTCAAGCACAAGAGACTTAGAGAATTCCCACAAGATATCACATGAGAAGACTATCCCCAAGACAGATAGTAATCAATGTCCACAAAGTAAGCATAAAAGAAAAAATCCTAAAGCCAGCAAGAGATAAATGTCAGACTACTTACCAGAAAATGCCCATCAGAATCACTCCAGGTTTATCTGCAAAAACACCACAAGCCAGAAGGGACTAGTGTAAAATCTTTAATGTTCTTAAAAATAAGCAATTTCAGCTAAGAATGTCTTAACCTCACCAAGCTAAGGTTCACCAGTGACACAGAATTAAAATCCTTCCCAGACATATAATCCCTAGGAGAATATGCCACCTTAAGATCAGGAGATGCTTAAGAAGATTTTTTGTGTAGATAACAGAAAAACAAAAAAAAAAATGGTCATACCCATCACAAAAGTACAGGCAAATACACAGTCAACAGACATATAGAGAACTTACAAAAATAAAAATACACACATATATAAACACACAAGTAAAAAAGAAACAAAGCAACACTTTAAAAACCCTATTACAGGAATAAACTTTCACAGTTCAATAATCAATTTGAATTTAAATTGACTAAATATGCTACCAAACAGTCACAGAGTGGAAAACTGGATAAAGAAGCATGATCTAACACTCTGCTGCCTCTAGGAAACTTGTTTCACTGCAGACGACACCCACAGACTCAAAGATGGGGACTGGAAAATGTTGCTTCAGGTAAACAGAAAGAAAAGCAGAGGAAAACAGAAGAAACCATAGTAGTTATTCTGATATGAGACAATGCAAACTTTAAAACCAAAATGTAAAAAGCACACAAAAGGATACTACATAATAAAAGGCTAATTTTACTGGCAAGAAATAGCAATCTTAAACATATATGCACCCAAGACAAGAGACCAGGTTTTATAATCAACTACAAAGTAAACTAAGAGAGTACATTGCCTCTCACACAATCATAGTTAGAGACCAAAATGCCCCAAAGTAACAGCTGTTGATAGATCCTCAAGGCAAAAAACCAACAAGGAGATCTGGAATCATAACTCAATGCTTGATCAAATGGATTTAATAAACATCTACAGAATACTCCGCCCAACATCAACAGGGTATGCATTCTACTCATCAGCTCATGAAGCATACTTCAAGATTGATCATATTCTTGGACATAAATCAAGCAAGAACAAATTTCAAAAGATCAAAATAATACCATGCATCTTCTCAGATCACAGTGGAATAAAAATAAACATCACCACCGATAAGTTCCACCAAAATACACATATATGGACACTAAACAACATGTTGCTGAATGTCTTCTGAGTCAACATGGAAATCAAGACAGAAATAAAAATATTCCTGAAAACAAATGAACAGCAGGACACATCAGAATCTCTGGGACGTCATAAATGCAATGTTAAGGGGAAAATTCATAGCATTGCACGCACACATTAAAATACCAAAAAGATCACAAGTAAACAGCTTAACATCACACCTAAGGGAGTTGGAAAGGCAAGATCATCTAAATCTAACTTCAACAGAAGAATCCAGATCACCAAGAGAGAATCACAATTGCAGAATATAGAAGACAAAAATGTCACAGAAATGATCAATGAGACAAAAAGTTGGTTATTTGAAAGGAAAAATAAGATTGACACACCCTTGTCAATCTTTAGTCTTCACTTGACTAAAAAGAGAGAGAGAGAGAGAGAGAGAGAAAGAGCAAGTAAACAAAATTAAACATGAAACAACCAAAGTCAAACTGACCTTGAAAAAATTCAAAAGATTATCAGAGATTACTATAATTACCTGTATGCAGGAAATTTCTGACATCAGAAAACCTCCCAAAGTTGAAATAAGAAAACAATTGAAACTGTAAAGACATCAAAAACAATCCAGAAAATTGACTCTGTCATAAGTCTCCCCACCAAAAAAAGCCCTGCACCTGATGGTGACCCAGATGAATTCTACATGACATACAAGGAAGAGCTGATACAAAACTTACTGAAAGTATTCCAGGAAATTGAGAAATATGGAATGCTCGCCAACTCATTTTATGAAGCTAACATCATACTGATACCCAAACCTGGCAAGGACCCAACAAGAAAAGAGAATTACAGGCCAATCTCTGTGATGAATATAGATGCAAATATTCTCAAGAAGATCTAGTGAATCGAATCCAACAACATATCTCAAGGACGATCCGCTGTGACCAGGTGGGCTTTATCCTGGGATACAGAGCTGGTTCAACATTGGCAAGACCATAAACATTATTCAGTACATTAACGGATGTAAAACCAAGAACTACATGATTATGTCATTAGATACAGAAAAAAACATTTGACAAAACCTAGCATTCCTTCTTGATAAAAACACTGGAATACCTAGGCATAGTAGGAACATTCCTCAAAACAGTAGCAGCCACCTATGATAAACCCACAGCCAACATTTTGCTCAGGACAGAAGTTGAAATCATTTCCTCTAAGAATAGGAGCAAGACAAGGATGCCACCTTCACTCCTCCTTTTCAAAATAGTGCTGTAAGTCTTAGCCAGAACAATCAGGCAAGAGAAGGAAATCAGGGGTATCCAAATTGGAAAAGAGAAAGTTAAGCTATGTCTCTTTGAGGATAATTTGACTTTATGCCTTGAAAACCCTAAGGATTCTGATAAACAACTTTGGTAAAGTCTTGGGTTAAAAAAATCAACAAATAAAAGATGCATTTCTATACACCAGCAACAAGCGGGGAGAGAACAAAATAAAAAGCACAATTTCATTCACAGTAGCCACACAAACTAACAAATAAGAAATACCTTGCTAAGTGCTGACTAATCAACTCCTACTAGGCCTCACCTCCAACTAATCAGTTCTTAGTACTGAACAATCAGCACAGCTAGTGTCAACCAATCAGCTCACAGCTAGTACTAGCCAATCGGCTCTGTCTTAGGGCTATATAAGACCAGGTTTCAGTTCTAGATTGGCAACACCTTTGGGTCCCCCCCTCTCCTCCACCATGGGAGCTTTTCTGTCTTCTCAGTAAATCCTACTTTCTCACATTCCAGCCATCTGTGTCCTTCATTTCTCTTGGGCTCAAGACAAGAACCTAGATCCAAAGCACTGCTGAAGATCATTGGTGCTGAAAAGCTGCACACACTGGGGGTTGGCTTGCCAGCTGAGGACCTGGCTGAACTTGGAGAGCTACTTGCAGAGAGTGAGACTATGGAGCAAGACAATTCTCAGGGGCTGGCTTGCCAGTCCACTGAACCAGCAACACTCTTGGGACTTCGTTTGCCAGCCCATTAGAGCCAACACTCTCAGGCTTGGCTTGCCAGCCCATTGAACTGACACTCTTTGGAGCTCAGCTTTCCAACAAATTGAGCTGACACTCTTGGAGCCCAGCCTACCAGATAAAAACCCATATCACTTGGAATATGAATGAAGGAACATAGTTCTACAAAAAAGACACCAGCACACACATGCTTAATACTGCACTATTCACAATAGCCAAAACATAAAACTAACACTACTGCCCATCGAAAGTGGACTGGATAAAGAAAATATGGTACATACACATGATGGAGTATTACATAGCCCTAAAGAAGAACAAAATCATGAACTTTGCAGTTAATGGGTGGAGTTGGAGACAATCATACTAAGTGAACCATCACAGAAACAATGAACTGAATACCACATGTTTTCACTCATAAATTGGTTTTGGATATTAGTTACATTAGCACAAGGAAGAGATATTAGCAGTCACTGAACACTGCTGAGGGGGAGGGAATGAGGAGAGTGGGGAGGACAGGACAACATTAAGTATACTTGTTTCATTATTGGGGGGCATGAGGGCCGGTTAGAAGCCCAAACTCTGTCTCTATGAAGACTACATATGTACTTAATCCTCACTTGTATCCCACATTCCTATAATAAAATAACTTTTTTTAAAAAAAGAAATACAGACTCAGGCATCACCAAGGACTTCTTGAATTGGACTATATCAGATCCCCAGGGATGGGTATACACATTTAAGCTTGAGAAGCACTAGCATAGAGGAAATTCGAGATCTCAATTAAAGTTTATAAACATTCACAGTTCTGATATCTAACAAAAATGTATTTTTTAACCTGGAAAAAAAAAAAAGAAAAGAAAAAGAAAAGAAAACTTCCTTGGTGCAAAACCCAAGTGGTAAACTTTTTTTTCAAATTTTTATTATTACATGAAAAAGTATTACCAAGGAATAGAGTTATTTAACAAAAGTAGGTAAGTATGCCCGAAACTTCTGAGGAACAGATCCAACATATTTCCAAAAGGAAATGAAAAATACTGTAAGCTTCATTGGAAGAGTCTTTTAAACATAATATAGAGGCTTTAAGAAGTTTTTGACAAGAAGATACATTTTATTTAATAAGAAAAGATAAAGAAAAATATTTAATCTTATATCACTGTGTCAAATTCCTTGTTGGCAAAAAAATGACTATTTCTGATGAAAAATGATGTACAGAATTACAATCCAAAATAGCCTGATATTAGAGAGATCAAGGACAAAAAAACTAAATGAAACCCCATGCAAAATGGCCATTTTGAAATAGTTCTCATCCAAGGCTGTTTAACAGTACTCAAACTAAAACCTTCTGTTACATTCCCTAGTGAATTCTCCTCAAGACTATTTAACTAGATATTATGATAGTCTTTGTGTGTGATGAGCATGTGTGTGTTTGAGTGGGTGAATGGGTGTGATTCAGAAAGGAAGTTTTGCACATGTCTTTCTTACTAACCAGAGAAAGCTTAAAATTCCTTTGTTTTCATAAACAAGTTGAGTTTAACTGTTAACTGCTGTTGGATTCAGTCAATACTTTCACCACTAAATATAACCATATCTGAACTTTTTTCTAAAAATGGCAATATGCTCATGGTTTCATTGTTGAAACTTACTTGTGCTTTACCTAAATTTCTATTTGCTAAAATTTGTGTTAATTCTTCTATTTTACACATTTCATTTTAAACATGAAATGTTTGAGACATTCACATGAAAAAAATGTTATAGCGTCTTCCTTTTCTCTATGTGATCTTTCTTTTTATGGAATACATGCCATAAGCTTATGCTGTCAAATACTGAAGTGAAAGCAACTAAATTAAGCAAAAGTAGAGTTGTTTCTTAACGAATTGGCTAATAACTTAAATTTGATTGTAACTAAAAAACAGTTGCTTTCATTTTAGATAAATGAACAGATAGTACTATCTTTTACCTTCAAGTCTGTGGGGAGCAGCTGCGAATGAATTGTTCAAGTTACTGCTGAGCAGAGCTTTAAGAATCTGTCAAGTAAATCTAATGTTTTTCAAAAGTCCTGTTGTCCCTTGTTGACTATCTGTAAACAATAAATCCTCTTCCTGTAATTTGCTGTGTATGTGGGTGTTTATCTCACCAGACTCAAAAAAGTTGGCAATCAATGCACAGTGAATTTCTTCCCAGGGAATACAACCTAACTCATCCTATGAGGCCAACATCACTCTAATACCAAAACCAGAAAAAGATTTTAAAATAAAATAAAACTACAGAATGATACTTTTTGTGAACTTAAATGTAAAGATATTACTATATCACATAGAAGCTAGACATATATATGATGCATACAATGAGAATAAGTTCTTTCTAGAAAAATCAAATTATGTTAACATGAGAAGAGCAATTAATGAATTCACTAGTTAAACTATTTAAAAGGGAAAATGTATATGTTCACCTGGGTAAATGTAAAACAAGTAATAGATTTGAAAAATCATTCTTG
>CAUYQG010082397.1:0-22500 GCA_963574415.1 Tarsius wallacei
CCCTCAGTTTTTTTTAAGAGACAAGATCTTACTCAGTCACCCTGACTGTAATGCAGTGGTGCGATCATTCATAGCTCAAAGCAGTCTTGAACTCCCAGCCTCAGGCGATCCTCCTGTCTCAGCCTCCCAAAGTTCTGGGGTTACAGGTATGAGCCACCACACATAGCCAAGAAGACATTTTAAAACTACTAGAAATGTTTGACCTGGCATGGTGTCTCTCTCTTATAAATGTAGCACTTGGAGAGACTGATTACTTGAGGTCAAAAGTTTGAGACTAGCCTGGACAACATAGTGATAGCCTGTCTATACAAAATGTAAAAAAAAATTTAGCTGGCCAGTCCCAACTATACAGGAGGTTGAGATGGTAGAATCACTTGAGCCCAGGAATTAAAGACTGCTTTGAGCTATGAATGATCGCACCACTGCATTACAGTCAGGGTGACTGAGTAAGATCTTGTCTCTTAAAAAAAACTGGAGGGGGGTGGGTCGCAGGCATGGTGACTCAAGCCTGTAATCCCAGAACTTTGCCTGACCCTGCAGGTTCGCAACTTGGTGACCTCATCTCTACAATAAATTTTAAAAAATTAACCAGGCATGGTAGCATGCACCTGTAGTTCCAGCTACTTGGAAGGCTGAGGCAGAAGAGTTGCCTGAACCCAGCAGGTTGATGCTGGAGTGGCTGTGAGTGTGCCATTGCACTCCAGCCTGGGTGACGAAGTGAGGCTCCAACTAAAAAAAAAAACAGAAGGAAGAAATGTTAAAAACTGAATGACAAGTCTGCCTTATGAAAAAGTTAATTTCTCACTGAGTGCAGAGCCTAAATGGTATATAACACATTAGTGTTGTAAATATTCTTCCTGTTGGGGTAAGAGCTTGAGTGACTTCCAAAGATTTTCTAATTCTATTTCAGTTAATGGTAGCTACTGTTAGTGCTATGTAAATAAAATAGTTTTAGTAACCTTTGTGTTCCCAGGCCTAAAATTTTTTTATCTTTAATGCATAGTTTGGGAAAAGTTAAAGTTTGATTGACACTGCATACCAAGGATCCATGCTTATCAAAAAGCTTTATGTGGTAACAAAGCAGAAGGTTTACCTAAACAAATAATTAAGTAGGGGAATGGATACATACATAGAAGCCACATAATATAATTATCATTAGGTGCTGGACTATGAAGAATTTTCTTTAAGGGCAATGCAGTTGACCTTGGTATCCACAGATTTAATATTCTGTCTATTCAGAAGGGGTCTATATGGCCTGTGTATGTGATGATGTGTAATTTTTGTATGCCATGACATTATAGCACATTTTCTGTGAGATGATGTCACTTAGATGATGGATGAAGCCAGCTGACTGCTCAGCATTGTATTTCAGAATGACTTTGTTTTCTTCTGATCTCAATGTATTGAACAATCCTCATGATAGGTCTGTGTAGTAATGATGGTGTTGACAAAATTTGGTAGTAATTGCTAAGTGCAATGTACTAAGCACTTTACATGCATTGTTGCATTCTCAACTTAGTGCATTTGCAAAGATCCTAGCACTTATTCATTAAATGTCAAGAAGTGACTGCTAGTTAAGAGATGTAATAAATTATTATGAATATAACAGAATTGGATGTTTAATTGATTCTTATACAATAAATATAAGAATTTGCGGATGTAAGGAGGAAGAGAAGATCTTCAGATAGATAAATGCCTGAGCAAAGTTAAGGAGGTGATAATTGAATGGTGTGAGAAGAGGTATGTATTGGATAGTAGCAGAAAATTGTTAGCCAGATATAGTGGGTTATAAAGCAGGTAATGACTTGAATTTGGGGTATGAAGACATTGATGTTAGGGAGAAGAATGCTAGAGAAACTTTGATGTTTAATGGTAGGAGCCAGAACTAACACAGGCCAAGTGAGGAAGGAAGGTCATATGGCAGAACTTGGATTAACCCAGATTAATTATTAAGGAGTTCACCATTTCTGTTTGTCTCATGCATTGTGGACATACCTATGTTTGTTATCTCCATTTTAGTATCACATTCTCCAATTCTAAATTGAATTCATCTGTATTTTATAATTGCATACTAAATATAGGAAGAGTCTATTTATATTAAACAATGTAGACATATAAAGATGAACAAAGATGTAGTCAAGGCCTTTAAAATGAACACTGAAGGTAGCAGGTATATACATACATAATTTATAAGAAAGTTTTCAATGGTACAGAGAACACGAAAAATGTGGACTGAATGCAGACCTAGCCTTGTTGCATATAATGCACCAGGCAGCATTTCTATTGTAAAAGAAAAGATATGAGAACAATCTTCAGGTAGAACAATCTCTGCTATTTTAGCAAGTTACTTTCTTGCTGTAAGCTTCAGATCCCTTATTTAGAAAATGAGATAATGTACTACTCCATAAAACTGCCATGAGGGTTAAATTGGGCTAATAATAACTTATTTTCATGGAAGGCATTTTTAGAAAACATATAAGCAAAGAATTAGAATGGACATTAACCCCACTGTTAAGTACTGTTTACCTTTTTGTTGATATCTTTTTCGATATATGTACATGTACTACATTGTATGCATGCATGTATAAAACCTCTGACATTTTGTAATGTGATTTTTAAACTTACTATATCACAAGAATATTTTAATGAAAATATATAACTATATAATAATTTTAATGGCTGTATACTTTTCTGTTTTGTGTATATTATATTTTATTTGACAGTTTGCCACTATTGTGCATTTAGTTTGTTCTCAGGTTTTTTTTTCTATTAAATACAATGGCATGATTAATATCTTGTATATGTGTCTTTGGGATAAACTTAGAGAAGCAGAATCTGTCAGGTCAAAGGCTTCATGTATATTGTTGAGAATTCTGATACATCTTCCCATTTGCCTTGCATCCAGTTTCAAAGCTTATCAGTTTAGTAGGAGAACATCTGAAGGAAGGGAAAAGCATCAAAAGACTTAAGTAATAAAAGAATTGAATAATCAATCTCTGAGTTATTCAACGTTTTCTGTTCACAGGAAAAATATTCACGTGTTGCATTTTTTCCTCATTCTTAGCTGAAGACATTACCATTACCTTCTATTTGGGATTGTTGACTCTGTAGTACATATGGGCCGGTATTGGTTCTATGAAATTATTGGGAGATAGTTCTATGATAATGAACTTTTTTTGAGCAGTTTTATTTTTGAATTGTATTTACATTATTCACAATTATGATAATGTAATTGATATTTAAATAATGTTTTATATTTCTATTGCTATTTACATAATATTTCATATTTCTATAAAATAATATGAATTTAAAATATGTATATTTAGATATACTAGGTTTATTTCCCTTTGTAAAAGTTACTTAGTCCCATTCTCCAAGTGAAATAAATAATACATAAAATTCATAAATGATTTTTAAATGTAATGATCAGTAATTATTTTTTACACCGTTTTATTTATAAGAATAAATCAGAAATAGCCAAAATATCCAACAATAAAGGATAAGTTAGCTTCTTGTACATTTCTATGCAACATAGCATGTAAACATTAAAAATGTTATATGCAAGTATATTTTTTAATACTTGAGAAACTACTACAATATGTACTGAAGTAGGGAAACAGTTTAAGCTGCATAGCAAATCAACCATGATCTAATTTTTGTAAGAAAAATAATTGTATTTGTGTGTATTCATAAGAATGTCTGGAGGGAAAAAAAACTAGAACATATTGAAACTATTATCTTTGACTGGTGGGATTTCAGGTGACTTTTATTTTCTTCTTCATTAGAACCAGATGTGTGATTCTGAATTTCTCTACAATAAGCATTTATTATTTGCATGGCCACTGCTAGCCCATATGTCACCTTTGTGCATATTGGGAAAAGGCATCCCTTCTTCCTGTAGATGTACACCAGGATGCATTTTTTGGTCAGAGCATATAGTTTTATTTACCACTTGCCCCTCTGGGTTTTCTTTTCCCTTTTTCATAATGAACAACATGTACAACTGTACATGATGGGCCTGAAAAGTTACATTATAAAAATTATTTTAAATTAAAGAATTAAAGATATGTGACCTTTTACTCTATCTTTTCTGGATAGGCCACTCTCCATTCTTGACCTCTGTTAGGTCATGCTGGCCTTTGAGCTCACTCTTCCTCCCTCTTCTTTTCTATTTACTTAGATTATCCAAATACAATCATTCTTTCAGGATTTGGCCAAAATAACCCTCCTTTTTGAAATCTTTTCCAATCACTCTAACACATTTGGCAATTTCTCCTTTTTCTGAACTTCTCTTGAACTAGGTCAGGAACATGGGTTGAATGGGGGATGATGCATCTTACCTGCAGACTCCAGATGACTGGCCATGACTCCTTGGAGTAGTATGTTGAGAAAGATTTTGAGTTGCTCCTGACCTCATTGGGAAAGAGGAGTGTCACTGATTTTGATTGTTTGTCCTGGATATGGGAAAGAGCAGACAAGTAGGCTGTATCATGTCCTTTTTCCCTGCCTGGGCTGGACATTAACCCTTTTATATACAGTTGTCCCTCAGTATCTGGAGGAGATTTGTTCCAGGACCTCCTGTGGACACTGAAATCCACATAGCATTTGCATATAACCTATGGACATCTTTCCATATACTAAACCATCTCTCTAGATTACTTATAATACCTAATGCAGTGTAAAGGTTAAGTAAGTATTTGTTATTTGTTATACTGTATTGTTTCGGGAATAATAACCAAAAAAGTCTGTACATGTTCAGTACAGACACAGTTTTTTTCAACAAATATTTTTTATCTACATTTCGTTGATTACACAGACACAATACCCAGAGATATGGAGGGCTGACTGTATTGGACTTGGTTTACCAACAAAATTGTTAACATCTAAGGCATAGATACCATATATTTTCTTATTTATTTTGATGATGTTTGTTTATGTTGTTGTTATTGTTATTGCTTTTATGATCCCCTCAGAATTTATCATGGAGCTAAAAGTGTTCAATAAGTAATATTTCTGTTGTGCTTTCTTTATCTGGGTGTTCCAAGTCTCTTTCTGCTATAATATCTCTTGTGTCTAAAGAATTTCTTTTATTGATTCTTTTAAATCAAACCTACTGGTTACAAATTCTCTTAGTTTTCCTTTGTCTGATACTGTTATCTGGAGCATAACTTCAGAAATATGGAAAACTTCTCTTTTGTCTGTGAGCCCTTTCTGTGAACTCAAGAACTTATTTACTTGACTGATTGTAAGTGGCTTAAGTGATCCATACCAGCTTCCATCCGAATGAGCTCAGTGTGTATTTTAAGTCCTTGACTGTTTAATATTTTTAATTTAAACTTGTCCCAACATAGTGGATAGTCACTAATACTTCTCAAAGTAAGGAATCTTAAAAAGAGAACAATACAGTTACATATTATTAACCATGGTAGACTTGTCTGTGCAAATGATTTGTAAGTTCTAGATCAGAGTTTATTACCAATAATAATCAGTTAAAAAACTACTTGTAAAATGCAAACATCTGAAAACTATCATTCTGAATTGTAGTAACATAAGAATTTTCATTTAGAGCCACTAATTTGCAAGATGTTCTCCAATCAAGAGAAAAGTGCTAAGAATTCTTACCAAACCTAAGTAGAAAATGAGAATTCCTGGAAGATTTTTTTGGATCTTAGCGCTGATATTCACTATTTTCTTATTGGGTTAACATGTAAAAAACACTAGGTATTTGAGAACTTATTTTTGCTTGTTTTTTCCAACACACTTTACCTTCTTCCAAATAGACCAAAATATAAGAGTATGCTTTTATACCAGGATATACATGGTGTTCTTACTATGTGCTAGTCATTGGACCAATGCTCTTTAATATATATAGTATTTGAGGTTTGAAAAGACTGACTTTCATTTATAGATATTACAGTTTTACCACACTTTTCATTAATAACATTTGATATATAACAGAATCTAATACATGTAAAATTATATTCATTATTGTTTGAGATGGAAGATGTAGATATTTTTATAATTTATGTACTCAGGCCTTTATATGCTTTAACTGCCATCATGTAAAAAAACAGCTCCTGTAGATTTTGCTTTATAAAAGAAAAAAATACAAATTTAACTCTGATCTTAGCTCTCATATCTGTAAAAAGCTGCAGTGTACTAATATTTTTAATGTAAATAATGCTCTTAGTTCATGACAAAAAATTATATAAAATTCTTATTTTTAAGAGTTAATACATTTTAAAAATTATTGTGTATATACACATTTTTATATGGGATAATATATATATCAGTGATTATAAATATATTTTATCTTTTCTTTATTAAGGACTTGGTCAGTGAAATAATAGTTTAATGCTACTCGAAATAATTATGTGCATTATGGTTTATGAGTATTTTATAATTAAATACTCACTGGAAATTTGGCCTGCTTTATGAAATGATTTTGGTTGATATTTATTTTAAGTTTCTACTCCTTACCAAAAAACAAGTCTCTTTTCACCTGGATATCTTTGTCTAATAAATTTATTTTTAATACTCAAATTCATAATAGATATTAGATTGGAATAATAGGAAATGAAGACAAAAATTGTCATTTACTTTGCTGGGAGGATCAAGTAATTAAAAATTTTTTTTCTAAGCTAATATTTCAACAAATATAGATGTAGAATATTGAGAGTAAGGGAGAATGTCACCTGTAGCAGAAGGAATAGAGTTTTTTTTCCCCAAAATAAATGCCATCATTATGTGTTTCCTTGACCTGATTCTCTTAGACCATTAAAAATCCTGAATGTTCACTTTGGTGTGATGTTGTTTTTGTATTTGAACAAAAAGAAAAGTCGATCTCTTTCTAGTAAGACTAGTCTTTTTGTTGAAATGTATTAAGAGCATACAAGCTTTGTCATAACGATAGTTTCTGGACTTAGAGCATTTTCTTTTGGAAAAAAATGAAATTTGTTTGCAACATAGGTACAATATTATCATAATTTTATTTGTTTTACTTTTTTGCCTACCATGGCATGATTGATGCATGACATTGTCTCACTCCTAAGATAGAATCCAGCAGATGCCACCTGGTTTATTTGGGACAACCTCAGTCTTGTCCCAGTTAGTTTTAAAATGCCTGCTTCATGCATGTTGAGCCACCACATTTCCTGCTTCAGAGCCTTGTGTTATGCCAACATTACTATCTGTGCTGCCTCAACTACAAATTGGATGAACAGCCCATGACACTTTTTCAATATTATTACATTAAACCAAGTGGATTTTGATTGATAACCTAATATTCAACTAATGCAGAACATCAATCATGGCAAGTATATTAATTATTTAATATTGCAGTCTAATTCAGAAATCGATGTGCTGCATGAGGGGAAGCGAAACTCATGGTTCCCAGAAGATTTAAGACAGGGAATGATTAAAAAAAGAACTGCTGTACTCCTGTGTGTTAGTTCGATACAAATCTTTATTCATTTGCCAATAATCTCTTCCCATTTTCCACTTCAGGACCATTTTATCAGTTTTGAGACCTATAATTGAATTAAGTCTGCTTTCAGCACAGGGCAAAAGGAGTTGCACAAATATTGATGAAGTCATGACAGGGACAACCCAAGAGACAGACCACTAAAGAGGACAGATTTTATACCATTTGTTGCAAGATTCCTCTATCAATGTCTTGCATCTTGTTTCTCTGCTTTTAAAAGTTTATTAAAACTTTCAGAATAATTTTTCAGGCAATTGTATTTAGATACCATCCATCATCACATTTTTACAACACATTACAATGATTATGCACCTTCATATACATTATCTTTATTGCTCTTTCACAGCAGCCTTATGTGTTAGGTAAGGCAAGTAACCCTCATGCCATAGGTGGACAATCTGAGCTTCAGAAAAGTTGGATTATCACCCAAACTCACATTACTATTTTGTAGTAGAGCTTAAATCTGAGTTTAGGTATTTTGCTCCTAAGACCAAGATTATATATTGTGCTGTCTTGGGTTGTATTTATGTACTCATGGCGCTTTATCTGTGTTATTTTAAGATGATCAGCTTTCCTTGACTTTCTGCCCAAAGTGAAAGCGAAGAAAGCTGATTTTCATGGAGAGCTTGCCCAAACGTTGGTGTCTCAATGTGATATATATTAAGCTTTATGTATACGCAAGCCTTCTGGATGTGAATGAAAACTTTTTGCTTGTATCTTTTGCTAGAATAAAATGTCTTTCTTTTTCACATACATATGAAATAGAAGGTCAAATACATATATATGTGTGTGTGTGTGTGCATGTGTGTGTGTGTATCCCTTTTACATGTTGTATCACATTTATATTCTTGTTCAGTCTATTCTGTTTTCACCAGACGAGTTTGCTCTGTGTGTTGTTATTCAATTTTCGTGGTTACACATCTTAGAATTTTCTTTACGCGTGTATCTGGAGGTGGTGGAGGAATTATCTATTTTGTCATTAAAATTTAACCTCAGCTTTCTTTTGGTTCATATTTGCTTGGTTATCTTTTTCTATACTTTTTGGGGAAAAACTTTCTGGTCCTTATGCATCATTTGTCTTTTGTAAGTAAAACATTGCTGGATTTTGTTTTTTGCCTAATCTGAGAATCTTCTCAGTTATTTTAATTCTATATGGTTGTAGGTGAACTTTCTCTAGTTTAAGTTTTAGTTATGATTGCTAAGATTACAGTCGAACTAAATTCTATGCTAACTTTTATTTGCCTTGTTGCTTCTTTCAGAATTTCTCTTCTTACTACAATACATTCCTCAAGACTTTTTAAAGTAATGCCTTTTCTAAGACCTTGTCAACTGAGATTTTACAGTTTTTTTTGTATTTAAATAATAGTGCATTAGCTGTATGCTAGGTTCACAGTTCTTTTCCTTTAGCACTTTTTCTCAGGTGTTACTACTCTATTGTCATTTTGCATACAGCATTGTGTTGCACAGTTTGCTATCAGTGTTTTTATTCCTTTATGAATGGGTCTCCTTTTTCCTTTCTGGAAGTGACTTTTCTCCTAATCCATAACAGTCTTAAATGTTTTTATAATATGCTTTGCTGTAGTTTTTTACTTATCCTTTTTACTACTCCATGTGCTCTTTCAATCTGGAATTTGAGTATTTTTTTATCCGAGAAATCTCTGTCATTATTTCTTCAAATATTTCTTCTCTTTAATTTTGTCTTTACTCCTCTTCTAGAATTTTCATAATATAGATGCTAATACTTATACTCCTGCTCTTAATTTCATCTCTCATTTGTTTTCTTTTCACCCCTTCTCTATGCCTTCTGGGACAGTTCTACCTCGTTTTCCAGCTTGTGAATTCATTCTATGTGTCTATCTATTGTGCTTTGAATTCATCCTCTGGGTTATTTCAAACTATTAGATTTTTGATACTCACTATTATTCTTTTTCATAACTTCATTTTTATATTTATATTTCTAAAAATCATTACTTTGAAGATTTTATTATGTTTACATTCTTGTTCAGTCTACCCTGTTTACCCTGAATGAGTTTGTTCTATTTATTGTTTTTCAATTTTTGCATTTAGTCACCCTACAATTTTCCTTGTGGATTTCTTTTATTATTTTTTTTTTGCAGCCTTTGGCTGCCTCGAGTAGTAATTTTAATCTAAAGAGAAGGGTAAGAAAACCTAGACTCTGACTTGTTCTCCTCCAGATTAGGAACTAGAGTGAAAAGCCTCTAGTGTTCTAGTTTGGCCTTAACCACTTTTTCCATTGTGCCTTCCCACTCCTTCTGCATTTGCACACATGCATACGCCCACACTTACCTCCTAATACTGCAATCCTAGGCAACCACTCACTGTTGCAAAGTGCCTTGGTCTTTGTGTGGGTTGGAGATAATGTGGGCTGGCGAAGACCACGTAGAGACTTGAGCTGGTTGCTGCTGACTCTTCACAGAAGCTTGTCTCATGATGGTCAGTTGTCAGACCTTCATTAACTGAATACATACTCTGATTCAGGGATTGTATTCGATGGTGGAGTATAAAAATTAAAAAGACCCAATGCACGTCCTCAAGGAGTTTTCATTTTAGTGGAGTCAGTGGAAAGTAAACAGGCATTTATTTTAAATGGTGATAAATTCTGTGATGGGACAAGCCCAGAATGTTATGGGAATATGTAGGACGAATGCATCACTTCATTTGTAAGAGAGGGACAAGGTTTCCCCACTGAAGTATGACTTAGGTTGAGTCCTGAAAGAAAGGTGGAGAGGATCAGAAGAGGCTGGAAGAAAACGAGCATGATAGGTAGAGGGAGTAAGTGATTCAGTGGTAAGTGAAACCATGTTAGTAGCTGGTGTTGCTGTAAACTGCATTGTGGTAAGATATTGTAATTGACATGATCAAGCTTATGTCTTAGAAAGATTTTGCTGTATTATGGAGAATGAATTGAACATGGGGAAAAGTAGGAGCCATTGAGACCCATTAAGAATGTTGCAGAAATTTAGGGAGATAACATGACAGATTGAAACAAGATAGTAGCTGTGGTGATAGAAGTTAGAGTTAGATCTAACTGGTAATTAAGGATGTGGGATAGCCAGGACCCTGTGGTTTATTACATTTGCTTATAATTTGGTAGTGAGGGAAAGGGAGTGTGTCAAGAATAATACCTGGTATTCTCTCAGGCATGCCATTCAAAACACATATTTTCAAATTATCTTTTAATTTAAAGAATCACCTGAAAACAGCAAAACAGTAAGCTACCTTTTGTTTTTGTTTTAAAGAACAGTTTCTTATCCTCGATTCAAAAATGCAAATAGCTCAAAAAAACTGAATGATTTTCCCTAAGTGTGGCAAACACAGTTTACAGTAAAACCTACCCTGAAATGAAGCTATTCACAAGTCTTTGCTTATCCCACTTTGCGTGGACGTTCATATTTTTCTATCATAGTTATTCATTAGGAAGAATATGCTGCCTCAGACCCCACTGGCAGTGTTATATGACCCACTTTACCTTCTTAAAATCTGAAATATTCTGATGAAGTAGGTTTAGCCCCAGTGATGTCAGCTAGTGAATCATGGCCTTTTTATTTTGATTCTGAGCATTTTTGTTCTTTTTATATTGAACATTATTTTCTAATAAGGACGATTTTGTGACAAGATAACCGTGGGGGAAATGATGTAGATGTATATTACATAGTCCAAACTCTTAAGATAGATTGTCAAGTGAAAGTACAAAACTGTGTATAGCATGCTTCTATTTGGGATTTTAAAAAACACAGCAGAGAGGAAGGATACACACACACACATATAAGAGCACTAGAATATCTTTAGAAGGATAAGCAAAGAGCTAGAACCAGTGATTCCAAACTGGAAGTCCATGATGAGAGGGAGACTTAGTTTTTTGTTTTAATTTCAAGTTATACAAATAACTGTATGAGAATGTCCTTGTGAAAACTTAAAGATTCATTTGACTTCTAGCTCCAGTAAATGCATTACTTCTGAAATAGTAGTTTAAAATAATTATTTACATAGATAATAATCTATGCAGAGCCTTCTCACACACCTTGTAGTAATTTGTTCCTGTCATATGTCATTAGGACTGTGATGACATTAGGGATTAGGGAATAAATTTCAGACACCTTAAATTTCTAAACATTGGATATATAGTTTTATTAAGATTGCAGAGCAGGAAGTAGAGGAGAGAATGGATGGAGATGAGTGCAAATCAGTGGAAGTGGGAAATGTTGGAAGCCATGAGTACAGTTTTCAAGCAGCAGGTTTGATAGGGAAATTTGAAAAGATAGTGTAGCAAGACAAAGGTAACAGATTAAGTGTATCTTAGGCAAATCAAAAACAGGAGACAGAAACATAGAGAAAAGAAATAAAGTTGGAACTTCTTAGAGAAACAAGGAGGAGGTACGGGGGAGAGATCATGTATACAATAATATTCTTTGTTGTTGGAGGTTTTGTAATTACTTTCTACAGTGTTGTAGAGTTATAATTTTGAGTTAAAAAAGATATGGTTTGGTCATTATGATGTAACTAAAATATTGCTTGATCAGAATGAGAAAAGTCAAAGTTCATTTGTTACCAATAAATTAGTATAGACTGAAATCAGAGAAAATTCAGTATTTGCCATGTCACTAAATGTTTATTCAATTATTTTTGCTACTTGTACATATACTTGTATTTTTAGTTCTATCAGCAGACTCTTTTGCAGTGGAAACAAGAAATTTAATACTCAAGATTTATCATGATATTTGATGTTCATGTTTTCTTTGGTGATATTTTATTTTTTAATATTAAAGCGATCTTTGGTCCTAATTTGTAGTGTGCACTAAATTAATGATATTAATGTTAGATTTTTAAGATTCAGTTATTTAGCTGTGCACTCACAAATGTATTCTTTATGTGTATATTACTTATATAAAATGCAACCATTGGATAGATATTTGATAAAACAAATATAATACAGTGTGAATTGTGGAATCAAGGTGGCAGATAGACTCTGTAACTTTAAATATTTTCATAATGTTGGAAATAAACATAACCTCAATGAAAAAAATTTGTGAAGTGGATATTGTCATAATAAAAAAATAATACACTTGATTTCTTTTTGTTCTCCACTGCCTTTGAAAAATCTGAAACTTTTTTTTAGTGGATTAACAATTTTAGATGTAATTCTACTTGATATAAATAAAATATCTGTTCATTTTTTATGAAAATAGTCTTTAAATAGTGTTATTATGAGCATTAGCAAAGATATGTGAAAAATTATAAGGGTATATAAAACATTTTTGAGGTAAAGATAAATTAGAGCAGATGAGGGTTTAGCAACAATTTAGAACTTTTATTTTTCTATTTTAGGGAATCTGGAAACATCAAAGCTGGATTAGAACATCTGGTAAGTTCTAATTTTCTCTTGAACATTTGCATCATCTTTGATATCTGCATTCTAAATGAACACTTTTGAATGAGCTTTGAATACCTTGTATTGAGAAAGTCAACCATTTCCCAAAGGGTCAGCTTACTGTTATTATGTGAAGGCACTTACATTTTCATTTATCTTATCATTTCAAGGGAATTTAAAATTTTTTTATATTACTTTTTTTTGATGTAGAGATGAAATAAAATGGATGACAATCCCTGGATTGATGATTGCTTTAATTATAAACAAAAATTGTTTGGTGTAGAATTTTTGGCATATCTTGATCTGACGAAAACAAGCTTGTGTTTTAAGAAAACACAATCAAATATTGCATGCATAAATATGGTATGTTTTAGCAATTTAGCGGCTTTGAAAGAAGTGCACAGCTTTGTTTTTCCTGATGTCTTTGCCTTATGAATAATGCATTGGTTTAAACTACAGTCAGTTTGAGAATATAAAATAATTGAGATGCAAAATTTTTGGTTTAAGTAAACATTTTTAGAGAACAAGTGAATTTCAAATTGATTTAGCATTAAAATATGTCCATTGATCAAAAAATTGAAAAAAAATATAGTATTATAACATGTCTGAAATTCATTGAATCCACTGTATGGAGTGTTTATTACGACATTAAGTAGTTCATTTAAACAGAGCAGTATAGAGTCATTCTCTGGTTTCTGGTCAAATCTAAATGTTGAATAATTAATGGTACAGATTCTTTTGTAAATACAGTCTAAGTACTTTTTAAATGCAAGACTTCATTCGTATATCATACTGTAGCTTTGTTAACTATTAATGTGCTTTTGTTCTGCTTCCACAGAAGCAAACAGTAGCAAGAGGCTGCTCCATTTTGGCTTATAGCAGTTTTAGAGTTGGAAGGGATTTTTTTCCTTTCATTAGCTAAAGGAAACTGAGGAAACCTAGACTTTTAAAAGAGATCCTAAAAATTACAGATTAATTTTAAAAACTGGATATAATATCTTAGAAAATTTGAACTAGGTATATGTTAGGATTAGAAGTTAGTATAATAAATAATATTATTATTCTCATTACTAAAATGTATTTTCTGAAACTATCAATTCATAATACTGCATATATTTAGGACATATGGGCATCAGAATAAACCTGTTAATCTGAAACATCACATTCCTGTATCAGTTGGGAGCTTCCAACAAGGAGAAACAGCTACCATAGTGCCAAAAGGAGCTGCCTTTTATTCTTCTCTTGTAAATTATCATCTATTAAGAAGATTTTATATTTACTTTGTTCATGTGCTTCAGTAAATAATAATGGGTTTGACTTTTTCTAGTTTAAATTTCATATTTTTACAGTTACTAGTAGACTCTTATTTTCATTGACTATTTAACATATTTATATTGTCCTTATAAAATCTTATATAAGAGTAGGTTTCTAACTGTGCAGTGGGCTGCCAAGGAAGCCCTCCAAAGCTCGTGTTATTTCAGACTTCCATTGCCCACTTTAAACAAAGTCATTCTGCTGTTAGTTATTTTGTAGATTAAACTCTTGAACTTTTTTATTTTTTAAATTTTTAAAAATAGAAACAAAATCTTGCTCTGTTTCTCAGGGGGCCTCAAATCCTGACCTCAAGCAATGCTTTTGCTTTGGCCTCCCAAAGTGCTGGGATTGCAGGTGTGAGCCATCACGCCCAGCCTGAACTTTTTAATAAGATTTCATCTGAAGAAAGAACTTTCCAGCTAAAAATATTTAAAAACCTGTGATAGCATAGCCACTCATTAAAGTCAAGAATAAATGTATATTATTATTCTCTATTCTTAACCCTAAGTTAGGTCTCATTTTCATCTGTCATATTTATCAAATATATTTCAAACATAAGCCTTAGGGATGAGAGGACCAGGACTAGCATACAGTTAGTTAGTGGGAAGCAGATTATTTTAATGCACTTCATCTAAATTGTTTGAAAGTCTTATCATTTGACATTGTAATAGACTTACTGACTGTGAACTACTAACAATATATTCATTTATCTATCTTTATACATTAATAATACTCTGTAAAGTCGTGATATTATAAAGAATATTTTCATAATTTGTCTAGGAAGGTTCATGCCTAAGAAGGTGGTGAACTCATAGTTTATGAGTTGAGCATTAATGAAACCTGTGCTGTTGTGCACCAATGGGCTCCTGAGGATTGTGTCTCCCCTTCACTGCTGAGCAGATTATTTAGAACCTTGCCTTCTGGCACATGTAGCCTTTCTTTGAACTGAGCTGTCTAGCCAAATACATTTAGAAGTGTATCTTCTAATAGGTTAATTTTTAAAAGATATGGTATGAAATTAAAATGAGAAAAGCATCCCACACATTTGGAATTAATTTCTTATTTTTGTATCCTTCTTCAGTGTTTTTCTTTTCTAAATTACTTATTTAGATTATCATAGATTTATTAGTATTTTTCTAAGGGGGTAAAAGCCAATGCAAATTGGAAAAATGACATATCCAGCCTCTTGGAATCTTATCATTGCTCTATCTTTGTACTATTTATTTATGTGTTCTTCTTGGTATGTAGTATATGTAACCCTGGAAAGGTGAAAGCAGATGTAGGTCTGCGGAGAAAAGAATGGTGTAGGTGGACTGCTCCTCCAGAACATCTTCAAGAACTGACTTCCTTCACTCAAGTTCTTTACAATCTCTGAGACCCCTGATTCAGCCTTTGTTCTGTCATTTCCTTCTTTTTATGTTGCCAACTTTTCCAGCATGTCATTCTTTGCAGTTTATATTTCTTATAATATAATACCTGATTCCACTTTTTCTTTTCACAAACTTGTTCACTACCCATGAATCCTGTGTCTGTTTAAAGTTCTCGAAAGAACCTTTGAAGGTTGTTACTCCATTATCTGTTGATGGTTTTGCCTGATGATTGGAATATAGAGGTTTTCCAACTCCACTGCTCCCCAAATTACAGCCAGCATTCTGCATTAAGGAAGCACCCTACCTTTCTTACATTATTTACCTATTTATCAGGAGTAAGGACTCATAGATTTTTACTTTATTAAATAGGTTATTGTTAATTAATTTCCTATTCATTTTGATGCTCAAATTGTACCAGATTGTCACAGGCAGAATCCTTTCAAGATGGTTTTTGGGTTCTTTGGACAAGTGAGAACTGTCTCCTAACAACACCAATACATTGACTCATTTGCTAAGTCATGAAATGAACATAAAAAGTAGTTTCACAGTTACTACAAGCAAACTTTGTGAAAAACAAACCTACTAACAAGAGTTCAAGATTTTGGATGGATTTAGAGTCTATCATACTCAGTGATCTATCATAGAAACAAAGAACAGCATACCACATGTTCTCACTTGTAAGCCGACCCTGAACATTTACTGTAATACTATAAGAAAGGGATTGGCAGTAGAGGGATACTGCCAGGGGTGGGGTGGGGAGGAAGGGGATACAACATCAATAAGCTTACCTGATCTCAAACCAGGCAAAGTGGGGACCAAAAAGGAGGCCCAAACTTTGCCTGTACAATGACCACTTGTATACCTAATCCTAAATTGTACCTCATATATTTAAAATTTTAAAAAAGAGTTCAAGATTTATTTCTCCCCATTTTTTGTAGTTATGTTACTCATTTAAAATGTAGTTGCATTCTTTTGATTTTTGTATTCAGTTTAGGTGTCTTTGTCCCTATTCTTGCTGACTTAATTATGTTTAAGCATGTAGAGCATTAATATGCTTCCAGAATTCAAAATTATGCTCAGTGGTAGTCTCAGAGATGGGAATCTTCCTTTCTGGCCTCTACCTCTGTTCTCCTCTACTCCTTTTAAGTAGCCAGATGTACTAACTTTTAATTTATCTTTCCGTTTCTTTTGTGTTGTTGTTGTTTTGGTAAAATTAAGTGTGTGTGTGTGCATGCTTGCAATGTGTCTCTTTCTGTTTCCTCTTATGAAAGGTAGCACACTGTAAATACTTTTTTTTTTGGCTTAATATAGCCTGGAAGTTCGTCCATAGTTACTGTGTGTAGCATCATATTTATTGTATTTTTTTCTCTATTTGGCTGTTCCTTCTTTATTAAAGGTTTGAGATTTAAAATTACTTGCATGCCTGACATACTTTCACAGATGCTGGCAGGAGACATGAGATTCCTGGGTCAGATATAAAGTGTTTTATTACTAACAGCACAACAGTTATCATATGCTTCATGTTGGTCTAGTTTTCTCTTGACCTCCAAGTTCCATGGAGTGATGCTGTATACTCAGTGGATTTGTGTCATAGCTGGGGACGCCAAGTTTAGAAAACCTGCCCAAATTTTGTCCAATAGAAATATATCTTTATTACCTTAGGTAACAAAACTGCCTTTTGGTATAGGGAGAGACTATATCTCTATCTTCCAAGATTATTAGCTATACAAACATCCAAAACAAAAGCTGATGTAAGATTTCCAGAACCACTATAGAGAATTGTCTTTTAAGAGCTATTATTGTTTTGTATTATGAAATTTAGGAAAGTTTATGTTTTTGTTCTAATGGTTATCTTTGTATTTATATGTTTTATAGTGCTTTTAAATCTTCTTATTCCTACTTAAACTTTTATTATATTTGTTGATTTATGACAACTAGTAATCAGTTTATTAAAATAGTTGTCTTAAGCATCTGCATGGTCACTTCAGGCTCAACTCCTAGCTCAGTACTGATGGAAGTAATCTGCTTAACAATCTTAAAAGGATTGTGCAAGTTAATGAGTTGCCTGTGGATTCTCAACTGAAAGTGATCCCATGCCTTCAAACCTTCACACAAGGCATTTTTCTCCTAGTGATTCTCAGTCTTCCACACTTGTCCTTTTGCTTTGAGATTCTTTCCCTTTGCAACTCTGATCAAGTCAACACCCACCTTCTCCAAGGATTTTACCACCTTGTTGGAGTTTGATAAAAAAAGAAAAAACAAAGCCCTACATAACCATTTGAGTACCACCTATTACCTTTATGACAGCCAGTACTCCTATTATACTTTCCCATTCTTTCTTTCTGTCTTCTTATATTCTTGCTGCTTTGTTAAAACATACAATGTTTACATACTGTTCCTCTAATCATGCTGTTACCTTGTTTTAAAATCAGCTCTAAAATTAAATATATTAAATGTTTACCATCAGTTCATTTGTTGATATGTCTTCAGTTATCTCTCATTTTGATGAAACTAGTCTTCTAGTATATTCCCCAGAAAAGGCTTCTGTTTACAATATTTCCTGAGATCTTGCACATTCCAAGCTGTTTTTCTATAGTCTTGCTACCTGAGTGACAGCTTGACCAGCTATAAAATCCTTTGCTTGCAATTTCTTCCTTGACTTTCTTAAAAATATTTTTTCACTAATGCCTTGTTTTATACATTGCTCTTGATGTCTCTGGTACCAGCCTTATAATTTGTACCCTCATTGGCAATATGATTTTTTTTTTTTGCCTTAAAGTTGTCCCATTTTTTCTTTGTCCTTAAAAAATCTAGTTTTACTAGGATAATTCTGAAAGTTGGCAGTTTCTGAAGTTGAATTTTTCCCAGTGTACGGTATGCTTTCTCATGTGTAGATTTTGTTTTCTCATTTCCAGAAATAATTTTCATGGATTATAGTATTAAATGTTAGTTCTGTTCTGTTGTTTTGTTTTAGAGACTTTAATTTTATGTGTGTGTGTAATTTTTTTTGGTAGTCTTGTGTTTTAGTCCTTGTCATTGTATGTTTATCCCCTAAAACCTCATGTTAAAATTTGATCCCCAATGTTGGAGTGAGGCCTAATGGGAGGTGTTTGGGTCATCGAGGTGGAAGGCTTGGTGCCTCCCTTGTGGACAGTGAGTTATGTTAGTTCTCTTAAGAGCTGGTTTTAAAGAGTCTGGCGCCTTCCTCCCCTTTCTCTCGCTTCCTCTCTTGTCTTCACATTCTGTCATGAGTGGAAGTAGTCTGAGGTCCTCACCAGAAGCAGATGCTGACACCCTGCTTCTTGTATAGCCTGCAGAATTGTGAGACAAATAAACCCGTTTTCTTGATAAATTGCCTAGCGTCAGATACTCCTTTATAGCAATTTAAGCAGACTAAGTCCCTTTCTTGCTGCCTCTTTTTACTACTTTACTTACTTTGTATATTTTAGAAACCACTGTTGAGTAGACCTTGAATCCCAAGGAATCATCTTGCAGGAATCTTGCAGTCATCATCAGCACATCTCAAAGAGCCCAGTGCTCCTACCATATTTAAAGACTTAGAGAAAATGAGTGAAAAGATTGCTTATAATGTTGTGCCTAATTAGATTTTATAATGAACTTAAGGAAATAACTTTCTTTTTTGATGAAGAATGAATAACCATATGAATGAAAAACCTTGTGAAATTGTTTATATCTTTAATACAGGATCAAGATGGGTAGTTATTAGGTGGTGATGTTGCTCCTGACTTTTTTTGTTAATGATGCTCTAAAGATTTAGAAAATTGACTCTTAATTTCTTATCAAAGGGTGGATTTCATGTTTTTTCTACCATTTTATGTTTTAAAGTTCTGAATAATGTAGTAAGTAGTAGCATATGCTGAACTGCTGAATGGTTATTAAAATATTCACTTTCTAGAGGGTTTTCAATGCAGACAAGTAGCATTCATGATATTAACATGCAATTTTATTTTTGCAATTTGAAAAAGTATAGGAGATAGAGCTTTGCCATTTGATTACAATACAGCTATTATTATTTTACAGGCAAACTATAAAAATAATGTTATCCTTTTCATGTAGGAGAGTATTTAGGTAAAATTTATTTCATATTTCTATATGAAAAATTGTGACTTTTTAAGGTCAAAATAGTTCTGTGGGTTGTTTCTGGCTTGAAAGAAGGATGACTGTGCTATGTATGCCCTTTGACAGATAATGGAATGAACTATCCTAATCAGTATGATGTTTCTAAAACTTCCCTTGTTTTTTTCTGTAAAGTGAAATAAATGGAGGTGAGTTGGAGTAAGGGGACCGGATGCTCTAAACCAGTGTTTCACCATTTTTTAAGTGCATATGGGTCAGTTGGGAATCTTGTTTAAATGCAGATTCTGATTCTCTGAATCTGGGGCTCAGTTTGAGAATATGTATTTCAACAAATTCCCAGGTTAGGCTAATGCTGCTGGTTCAGCAAAGAAAATACATTTAAAGACGTTGACTTGAAAGATGTGTGTCCAATAAAGAAAGCCTGCTGAATCTGTTGGAGAATCTCAATGTTTCCTTTATACTCATTGAGTATAATTCTGCAACCTATGAATGATTGTTGGGTGTTCATAAACCTAGGGAGAGGAGAACTCTGTGGGTTTGTGGAGGGGCAGAAAATTCACCATCTTATTCTACAGGCATAAAGTAATTTTTAAATTTTGGGTCCAGATGTTAAGTTGTATTTTTCAGGATTAGAGGTGGACACTAGGACTAATAATACCTTGTTTAGACATAGGCGGAAAAATTAAATGAGTGACAATAAATCTTTTAGTGAAAAGGGTCATTGGTATGTACAGCTTTAAATGGGATGTGTTTTGTATTAATAGTTGAATAGCAAAAGAACTGTGGAGCCATACCTGTGGGTTTTGTCTCCCCACAGAGGTCTCATTTATGTTTTTTGTATTGTATAGCATTTGAGAGTGATGACCTACTTGTCCTTGTGGTCAGACAGCACGTTCTGGGCATTTTAAGTGTTGAAGAGCATCTGTCATTAACAGTTTGTTTAGCCCATCAGTGGCTTGTAAGAATAAAGTTGTTGCTTGCCAGAAATATAGGCAGGCTTATTACTGTTACGTACTCATAGATAACATTATTAGCATCTAATTAAAGTCCTTTTCTCTCTGTTTTAGGCTATTTTACATAGAACTTGCAAATTAAACTGCTATATTTCATTTATCAGACTAATAGTTTTATTTAAAACAAGCATAAGTGCAAATAATGTATTATTATCACACCTTTGAAAATTCAGTTAATATACAACATGAAATAGAAAATGCAAAAAAAGTGATTATAAAACCTGTTCTAAATTCTCTTGTCTGTTGAGTTTTTAATATCTTGGTTGTAGTTTTATACTTTCCCATTGTGTTCTGAAACAATGTTTTTGACTTTTATCCAAATGAGTTTGAAAATATGCGAATCTCAAAATGTGTTGATGTTACCCATATACTCTATATATTTATTAAACACTAATTTAAAATATGTATTAGCTCATATATCTACTTAAGGATTTTAGCATAATAGATCCCTTTCCTCTCAATATTTTAATTTACTTTTCCTACCTAAGACAATATACATTTGAGGTTTAGGGTAAAACTGCATTTTAAAACAGGCACTTTTCTCAAACTGTGATTATGAGATGAAAAAGCATAAACTTTTTCTTTTTTCTACAAGACCAATTCTGTAAATCTCTTTCCTTTTAAAAGTGTGTCCTTTGAATGTGTGCAAATTAAAATACCTTTAATGTGGATTAAATGTTAATGTAATGTTAATGTCATATTATTGTCGTGATTTCTTAGGCAGTTTACAAAGGACTAGCATATATTCTAGTCAGAAACAGTGCTGTGTCAAGCGATCCATTTCTCTGATACATTCTGATCAGTTACAATTGAAAATTGTTTCTGGAATATGTGATTAATAAATATTGGCCAGTCATCCTTGGGCCCCATCTCTGTCGTCCCACAGTCCCTCCTTTCACGCTTCAAAGAAAGATCTGTCTGTTGTATTTTCAAGGCACAAAGGTTTTAAAAATGGTGAGGGAAATGGTGGCAACCTAGCATTAAAAAGAAAAGGTAAGATGTCATACAATTTTCATGATATTAGTAATAGTCTCAGATTTATGTTCAATATAGTTGATATTTGTTGGACTTTTAAAGATATGTGATTATTAATTCTCTTAAGGATAAACTGAATATTCTAAATGTTTTAAAGTAATCCCATTTTCCATTCCTCAATGATCTAAAAGTCAGACCTTCCTAAAACTACTGCAGTGACTGAATATTGCTTCTTCTTTTTTTTTTTTTTTATTATGGTTCAGGACACTGTAGGTTCTGCTTCATTGCAGGGAATTCTATAAGATCCCTAGCAGTTATTTTAGGGACTTTTTTTGGCATCTAACTTCCGTAATGTAGAGAGAGAACTAGCAGAGATAACAGTTGTTTTCTATCTCCCCAGTCAAAACATTAGGAGTTAAGATGGAGAACGCCTTTGCCACAGTGGTGTCTTTTGCCACACTTATTACCATTTGCCACAGAAGCACTGCATTTGCATTTAATTTGAACGTACATAGCCCATTTATTTTAGGAAGAGCACAGCACTAGAAGTCAGAAGACTGATTTTACTGTGTGCATTCCAGCAAGGCTTGAAACTACTCTTTCACTTGTTTCATTTTGCTCTTATAGTGTCATTAAAGTAGAGTGTGAAAATTTATCAAAGCACAAGACCTTCTAAAATATATCATTATTATTGTAGGGAGATAAAAAAAAAATCTTAAAATTGTTTCAGTTATGTAACTTCAGATAGCTAAAAACAATATCTTAATTCCAGTATACTCTCAGAGAGTTATGAGAAAATTTTTTACTATATCTGCTTATAATACATAACCTTTTGAAAAACTTTATTATATGCTCTTA
>CAUYQG010082397.1:27500-64232 GCA_963574415.1 Tarsius wallacei
ATAGGATTGTGACTATCTTGACTTGTTTTTATATTATTTTAATTAATATACATGTCTGCCTAATATCACATGTCTTCCGATGCTTGGAGGTTTGTTATTGGGGACCTTTCTCATTGCAATATTTTTGTTCTGGAGAAATAATTTTTATAAATAAAATTTTACCATGACTGCATACTACCTGTTTCTCATCAAAGAATAGCTTAAATTCTGTCTCTTCTACAAAGTCTTCCTCATATGGCCAGTCAAAATTAATCTTTCCCTACCCTGAACTACTGTACCAACTTATAGTACCTCTCTAAGAGTATTAATATTTAGAATACTTTATTATCCTTATTATTGCATATTTTACCTACTATATTAAACTATACGTTTCTTAAGATTAGATGCATTTTTGTATTGCTTAATATAATGCTTTAACATCTGGAACATGTGTTGTACAAAGTATATAGTAAAACTTGGTGTTTTAAAAAATATATTGGATGAATATTTTTAATTCTCCACAACAGTCTATTGTTCAAATAAGTATTTATTCTGAATAGAATTGTATTCTAATTTTTAAATCAAGATTTTGGCATTTAGGTTTATTAAATTTTTTTTATTTCCTTTAGCCTATTTCATTTTTTCCTTGAAATTCCAAGGAAACTGGCATAGAATAAATCATTGTAAAACCTGAGTATCTTTTGAAAAAAGCCTGTGGAACTCCCCTTCCCCTCTTCACACATACTCTAAGGCACAAATTTTCAGTTATGCAGAATGAACACATTCTGGATATCTAATATACAGAATGGTGACTATAGTTAATACTGTTTTTTATACTTGTCAATTGCAAAGAGAATAGATTGCAAATGCTCTTACCACAAAGCAAGTTAAATATGTCAGGAAATATGTATATTAATTAGTTTGATTATGGTAATTATTATACAGTGTATACATATATCAAAGCATCACATTGTATACTTTAAATATATATGCTTTTTATTTGTCAATTATTCCCTAATAAAGCAGGAAAAAAAAATATGAGAGTGGGTAAAATTTTTTCTTCAAGAGATAGTTGAATTTCAGAGAATTGACCAACCACTGTGATATTTTAAGTTAACCTTGAGAAAGAGTATTTGATCATAGAAATAAATTAATATCTATGAGATAAGGAGAAACAAGTAGACATGGTAGAAATCCTGGCAAGATTTGGAGGGTAAAGGAAGACATTTCTTGCTTTTATTGAGTGGCGTTTTGTTTGCTGTCCCTGATGGAGAAACTGTTGTGACCAGAGAGCACCTGTTACACTCTGAAACAGCTCTTAACTTGACATGTGGAAAAGACTCATTCCTGCCCTAGTGACAAAAGCTGTCACTGTACAAAGGTAAAGTATTTAATATGCAGCATCTCTTGCGGATTTTACTGAAATGGCCTTAAGTAGTATTTGATCCTGATAGAAACTAATTAGCCAAGCAGAGTGTGAGTAGACCCTGGAACTTCAGAAATATATGTTTCTTCAACAAATATTTGTTGAGTATCAGCTATGTACCAGGCTAGGTGCTTGGTATGGAATGATAGACCAGAGCAGGAGATGTGAACCTGTGCTCATGAAGTATAATCTAATACATAGAAGAGATAGACAGGCATTAAACCAATCCATAATATGCATATATTGTGGACCTCTTATAAGTTATGATAGATTTTTAGAAAGAAAAGTGCAGAGTGCTATGAAGGAATAAAGATTGGTTGGATAAGAGCAAGATAGCAACTTACACTTTATAAAATTAGCAATTAAAAGGATAATGGGTTAGTATAAAGTTATCAGTGGCATTTTAAAAGGGCCTAAGAAATACCTTGTCTTAACTTTCAGCCTTGCTTCTCATCCCTTATCTCCCACATCCATTAAATACCATATCCTGCTATAATGCTTATTCCCTAAATATTTTCAATATTGTGTCTTCTCCACCCTTTGCTGCCTCTGCTTTGGTCAAAGCTTTATTACTCGCCGCCCAGGCTACTCACACAGTCACTGTCTTGTATTCCTACCTCCAGTCTCAGCTTGTTTAAAATTATGGTCAAATTCAAGTCCCTGCAGCGATCTCTCCAAACTGTAACTCAGATCATGCCACTCCATTACTCCTTTAATGGATCTCCATCATATGAAGGATGAAGTTCACATTTCTTTTTGTTTGTTTTTGTTTTTGTTTTTGAGTCAGAGTCTTCTCTGCTGCCCAGGCTGGAGTGCAGTGGCATACTCATGGCCACCTCAGCCTCTACCTGCTGGGCTCAGGCGATTCTTCTGCCTCAGCCTTCCATGTAGCTGGAACTACAGGCTCATGCTACCACATCTGGCTTCTTATTTATTTATTTATTGTAGAGACGAGTTCTCACCAAGTTGCCCAGACTGGTCTCAAACCCTTAAGTTCAGGCAATCCTCTTGCTCTCCCTAAGTGCTGAGATTACAGGCTTGAGACACCGTGCCCAGCCTCCACATTTCTTAAAAGATAGCAGACCCTCTGAGTACTTCTCAGCATTCGCCAAGACCTTTTCTTCCAGGTTTAGACCTGGACATGTTTTGAGTCGTACTTTCCATGTGATACTCTTAAACTGCTTCTTACATTCTGGTTTTTGCTTGTATGCTTTTTTTCTTTGCTCAGAATATGGTGTACCTCACCCCCCATCCTTTGTTGCTAACTGAGGCATTATTGCCCTTGCAAAAAGCTTTCCCTGATCCATCTCATCCCCAGAATGAATCCCTGTACTTCTCTGTGCATATCTCCATTGAAAATTTTACTAATTGTAATGAAAATTTTACTTATTGAGAACAGGAAATATTTTATTCACTTTGTATCTCTAGTGCACTCAATAGTAGGCACTCAATAAATGTTTATAGGTAGGTAAGTAAATGGTTTGTGTTAAACCGGTCTCTTACATTCCATAACCATTAAGTATAAATTTTTAAATATCTAATATATTTTAATATATGTGTCCCATTATGAAAAATTCAGGTTTCCTGATTTGAGCAGATATTTGATCTTAATAATTTGTGTCTGTAATGATACCTCTGTATGGTCTTTGCTACTAGTGAGAGCAGTGCCATCTATTGGCTATTATCCAAATTGTGTCCACTATTGTATCCAGGATTGAGCATACAACATTAATCAAACATTTTTAGAAAGGCTTGCCTATGAAAATTTTTCTCATAAATTTGCTCAAGAAAACTAACTACTGCCTGTGTGGAAAACAACAACAACAACAACAACACTTTAATGAAGTATACCAGCAAAAGAGAACAATGTTGTGTCCTGACACAGTAACAGAAAATGTGTACCATGGTGTTTGCTTTTGTTTACTTATATCCCAGCTCAACCTAAAGAAATTAAGATGGATAGTTTGTGACAGAAAATGACTAAGCCAAAATACAATTGAATATTCACTTATATCCTTCTTAAAAATAAAATGGTACTTTGTGATTTAGGTAGTAATGCTTTCAAAGTTTTCAGAGAACCATAAAGGTAAGAGGGAAAAAAATCTCTAAACAAAAAATATCTCTCGGCCAGCTGTGGTGGCTTATTCCTGTAATCTCAGCACTTTGGGAGGCTGAGATGGGAGAATTGCTTGAGCCCAGGAGTTTGAGACCATCCTGGGCAGCACAGTGAGACATTGTCTCTGGGAAAAAAAAAAGATCAGCTAGTTGTGGTGATATATGTCTGTAGACCCAACTACTTGGGAGGCTGAGGCAGAAGGATCTCCTGAGCTCAATGAAACGAGGTTGCAGTGAACCATGATTTTGCCACTGCACACCAGCCTGGGTGACAGACTGAGACCTCGGTTCATTATATATATATATATACATGTATATATATATATATATGTATATATATATGTGTGTGTGTGTACTCATATGGGGGTACCAAAAACATACACATTTAGTAGATGTTATCTATGTATTACTTTTCAAAGTTGAATTAAATTACAGCAGCAATGTGTAATATGATGTTTGCTCAACCATGAATCTGCCATTTTCTTTGTCCTGCTTGTCACTTGGTGATGCTAGCATTCATTTGATTGATGTCATCTTTTGAGTGAACATCATACTTAAAAGGTGTATACATTTTTTGTCACACCCCCAACCTGTGTGTGCATGTGTGTGTGTATGTGTAGAGAGAGAGAGACACAGAGAGAGATCTGATCTAAGTCATGGGTAATAGTCTTATAATAGGAAGCCAGATAAGAAAGATGGTGGTTCTGTTTGTTATGAGTAACTTATGCCACATTATTGGGAAAAACATTTTTTAATACTTTATTCACTGATAGAATTTCTTCTGCAGCAGTATTTTTACATGTTAAATGAAGCTATGTCTAAATTTAAATTTAATAAACAGAAATAAAACTATACCATATTTGGCAGCTGTCAAGTAGTTCTCTGAATAGTAGCTGTCATGCTGTAGGCACGTATAGTTGCCAGAGAGTTTTATAGATATACAGAGGAGTTTTTAGATGAGGGTAGGCCACCAACCTATTAGTAAGCCTTTATGTTGTCACAGTGCGTCTGCTCTTATGAGTTTTAGAAATAAATAAATATAGTTTAATATATGTAGAATGGTAAAGATATAATTTTAAAAAATAGTTTCTTGGTTGGGTGTATTGGCTCATGCTTGTAATCCCAGCACTTTGGGAGGCAGAGGCAGGAGGATCACTTCACCCCAGGAGTTGGAGACCAGCATGGACAACAAAGCGAGACTTCATCTCTACAAAGAATAAAAAAATTAGCTGGACATGGCAGTGCGTGCCTGTAGTCTTACGCACTCGAAAGACTGAGGCAGAAGGATTGCCTGAGCCCAGGAGGTTGAGCCTGTGGTGAGCAATGATTGTGCCACTGCATTGCAGCCTGGATGACAGAGTGAGGTCCTGAGTTAAAAAATATATACATTTTTAAAAAGTATCTTGTACTTTACTCACATATGAACTTCCTTTAAATAGAATAAATTTCTGTGCTCCCCCCCTTTACCTTGCAGACTCTGATACTATATCAAAAGTTGTCTAATGTGCACATGTGAAGCTAGATATAAAATTCTTAATGTTATACTGCTTATATAATTATAAAAGCATAAGCTAATACTAATAATGAAATTATGGCAACAGTCATAATATTAGGTAACACATGTATCTCTTGCTATGTGTTAGGCAGGATGAATGGATGGATGGATGAATGAATGGATAGATGGATGGATGGCTAGTTGGAGTGCATATACACACACATACATTCATGTAGTCTTTATGACAACATTATGAAGTAGACTTAGTAAAACCTTGCAGTAATATACCCTAGGAGAAGGAGATTCAGATATAAAACCCATAAAATATGACTCCAGAGCTCAGACCATTAATTTTTTGGATCCCACTTACAAAATTATGGTGGAGTTTTTGAAGTTTTTTTTTTTTCCATTTTAGAGGTAAGGCAACTGAGACACAGTTAGGCAAAATTGCTTATTCAAGATCCCACAGCTAATAGGTATCATCTTTGCAACTTAAACCCAGGCAGTCTAGGCTCCAGAAGCCATGCTTTTAGAGTACTAGTTCATCTTGCAAGCAAATCTACTAGATGCATTTACAAATACAATTTCAAAATAAATGAAAATAGAACTTAAGTAATATAATTTAAGTTAGCAGTCTCAATTAAATGAAGATATTATTTTATTTACATTGACTTTCCAATGTTTTGTTTTATTACTAGACATATTTCCTTGCTTTTATGTTTTACATGTTGCCTGAATGATTTTGAGGTTTATTTCATGGTAACTGTTATTTTAATTTTTTCTGTTTTCGGATCCAACAACACATCTCAAAAATCATCCACCATGATGAAGTAGCCTTCATCCCCAGGAAGCAGGGCTGGTTTAACATTCATAGGACCATAAACATAATTAAATACATCAACATATGTAAAAACAAAAACCACATGATTATATCATTAGGTGCAGAAAAAGTTTTTGATAAAATCCAGTACTCCTTCTTAATAAAAACCCTTGAATATCTAGGCATAGATGGAACATAACTCAAAATAGTAAGAGCCATCTATGAGAAACCCACAGCCAGCATACTGCTAAACAGACAGAAATTGAAACCATTTCCTGTGAAAATTGGAACAAGGATGTCCACTCTCACTCCTCCTTTTCAACCTAGTTTTGGAAGTCCTAGCTAGAGCAATCAGACAACATAAGGAGATCAGAGGTATCCAAATAGGAAAAGAGGAAGTCAAGTTATCCCTCTTTGCAGACGACATGATGCTATACCTCAAAAACCCAAGAGAATCTGTCAAAAACCTCCTTGCACTGATAAAGGACTTTGGCAAATTCTCAGGCTATAAAATGAAAGTGCAAAAGACAGGTGCATTTCTATATACCAATAAACAAGCAGAAACCCAAATAAAAAGCACAATCCTATTCACAATAGCTACAAAATAAAATGAAATACCTTTGCATCTTCCTAACCAGAGATGTGAAAGACCTTTACAATGAAAACTACGAAACACTGCCCAAAGAAATAAAATCAAAGACGACACAAACAAATGGAAAAATATTTTATGCCAATGGATTGGAATAATCAACATTGTTAAGATGTTCATCCTACCCAAGGCAATCTACAGATTTAATGCAATACTCATTAAATTACCAGCAGCATTCTTCTCAGACCTGGAAATGACAAAACAGGAATTCACATGAAGACATAAATGACCATGGATTGCCAAAATAATCCTCAGTTATAAAAAAACAAAACAAAACATAACCAAAGCAGGAGGTATATACTCCCAGACTTTAAACTTTATTATAAAGCTACAATATTCAAAACAGCCTGGTATTGGTACAAGAAAAGAGATATAGACCAATGGAACATGATAGAGATTCCAGAAGCAAAACCTCAATTTCTCAGCCAATCCATCTTTGACAAAGTCTCCATCACCAACCACTGGGGAGAGGAGAACTTATTCAGTAAATGGTGCTGGGAAAACAGGCTGACCACATGCAGAAGACTAAAACAATACTCCTACATATTACTATACACAAAAACCAACTCTAAATGGATCAAGACCTGAATATAAAACCTCAAACTATAAGAACATTAGAAAATGCAGGAGATATTATGGAAATTGGAACTGGCAACCAATTCCTGATCAAAATACCAAGCACAAGAGCACCTGCCATAAGAGATAAGATAGACAAATGGGACCTCATCAAACTGACAAACCTCGGCAAAGCCAAAGAAACCATCAAGAGAGCAGGGAAACTGGGAATAAATATTTGACAACTGTATGTCTGACAAAGGCCTAACATCTAGGATCTATAAGCAACTCAAATGTGCCAGAAAAAAACAAAACAAAACAAAAACAGCCCCATTACAAAGTGGGCAAAAGCTATGAATGGACAGTTCTCAAAAGAAGACATACGAGCAGCCAACAGATTCATGAAAAAATGCTCAGCCTCACTAGTCATCAAAGAAATGCAAATTAAAACCACACTGAGATAACATCTAACTCCAGTCAGGATGGCCATCATCAATAACTCAAAAAATAACAGATGCTGGAAAGGATGCAGTGAAAAGGGAACACTTCTACACTGTTGGTGGGAGTGTAAACTAGCACAGCCTTTGTGGAAAACAGTGTGGCAATTCCTAAAAGATCTAAAAGTTGACCTTCCATATGACCCCACAATCCTTCTACTGGGAATATGCCCAGAGGAACTCATATCACTCTATGAAAAAGATATCTGCACACATATGTTTATTGCAGCATTGTTCACAATAGCAAGAACATGGAACCAACCGTGCTGCCCATTGAAAGAGGACTGGTTTAAAAAAAATGTGGTACATATACACGATGGAATATTATGTAGCCATAAAGAAGGACAAAATCATGAACTTCACAGCAACCTAGATGGACATGAGAGTCTATAATACTGAGAGATCTATCACAGAAACAAAGAACTGAGTATCACATGTTCTTACTCATAAGGACCTTGAACAATTATCGTAATACTGTAAGAAAAAGATTGGCAGTAGCGGGAAACTGCTGGGAGGCAGGGGGAGGGGGCAGATCCAGGATTGGCAGTAGTGGGAATCTGCCTGGGAGGGGGCACACCTCATCAACAAAGGTACCTGCATAATGAACATTTGTATACCTAACCCTGAATTGTACCCTACATCTTTAAAATAAAACAATTAAAAGTAAAAAAAAAGTTGTCATTTAAATGGTCTGTGGTTTTCTCCATGTTAAAACTTCTCCATTTAGTCTCCTCAGATAGGACTCTCCCCAGTCCCCAATCATCACCACCTCTGTGGTCCTCTACTGACCTTAGCTGAGCTTTTCACGTTCCCTTTTAGACATGGAGGCAGATGTATGTAGAGCAGTTTTAAAATGCATTAAAAAAAAATGCCAAACACAACACAAAAAGGTCACACTAATTAATCACACAAAAAACGTCAGACTAATCAGAACTCCTATCTGAGTATGCCAGTATTTTTTTTTTAACAATGATGCCACATGCTCATGGTCATCTTATTACCTATAATGGGATTTTATAGACCCATTGTTTAGCCACATTGTCAGAGAGATTAGTGGAAAACTGACATTTTAAACTTATTTTTTCTCTACAAGTCACACTGATTTTTAAATATTCTACTATGTTCTTTTTGTCACTATTTTCATATGGCAGGAAAGCCCATGCCATTTCCCCTCCTCACTACCGACTTCTATTTTGGCAAGGCTTCTGCTCCTATCCCTTCTCCAGCCCCCACTCCCAATCGGAGCTTAGCAGAACTCCTTGCACACAGTAAGCATCAGTAGTGAATACCCTTTGGATAAATGCTATGAATACTGGGGGATGGGTTGTTGGAAAGACGAAGCAATGAAAGGCTATGCATGAAGTCTGTCTCCGTAAGTGTAATTGGTAGCTGGCAGGGTTTGAATAACTTCCACAGACAGGTTGAATATGTGCTGTAGGTTTTTCTCTGTCAAGCTGTACATTAGGAATGTGCCAGATGACACTGTCAGGGGCCCAAAGGTTACGCGAACTCTCACAGTGCAGCAAACAGCTGAATATTTATTATCTGCAGAAGCAAATGATAAAGTATCTCCTCTTCAGAGTGTGGACTGTCTGTACCGTGTTGCTGCCTTCCAGTCAAGGCCTACTACTGGATGGTGCCTGGAGGGCTTATAAGAATGGAGCACATTTTCTACATGTGAAGATCACTAACTCAGAAACTCTGATGTCTTCCAGTGCCCTACAATGAAGTTCACTCAAATATTGCCCGGGATCAAAATATTTACCTCACTCATCAGAGACAGTAACTTTATAAGAACTTGCCTCTCTGGGACGTGTGAGGTAAAAAAGGCATGGCACCTGCCTGAGAGTCTTTGCTAACAATCTAGTGCCTCTATCTGACTCTATGGACCAAGATCTCCATGGCCAACAGAATTTTTTCTTTTCTTTTCTTTCTCCCTATCCCTATCCCTCTCCTTTTTCTCTCCCCCTCTCTCGTCTTTTCTTTTTTTTTTTTGTTAAAGACAGGGTCTTACTCTGCTACCCAGGTTAGTGTGCAATAATATGATCTCAGCTCACTTTAACCTTGAACTCCTTGGCTCAAGCAATCCTCTTGCCTCAGTCTTCTGAGTAGCTGGGACTACAGGAGTACCGTATCTGGCTAATTTTTTAAATTTTTTTGTAGAGATGGGGTTTTGCTATGTTGCTCAGGCTGGTCTCAAACTCCTGGCCTCAAGTGACCTTCCCACCTCTGCCTGCCAGAGTGCTAGGATTATAGGCATGAGCCACTATGCCCAACCCAGAGTAATTTCTTCATTAGCCTTTGCTGAGGCTTCAGCATACCTTAGTATTGAGGGGTACTGGCACTTCTGGAAAGAAGGAAAATATTCCAGGAACTAGCAATATTAAATAAATGAACAGAGAAACCAAATCATGCCAAAATTCCCACAAAGACTCACTTCTTCAAACTCAAATTTTAGTCCATCAATGAATCACCAGACTAGACACTCTCTAGTAAGAATAAGAAATCCAAATGGGTCTCACAGGATGTAATTTCATAAACAAAATGCAAAATAAAATACACAAAAAAAGGGGACAAAAGACAAATGCATCTGTGTCTGGCAACACAAACCTATTTTGGCAAGTCAAGAATTGTACATAAGGTAACAGGTTACATTATCCAATTATCTTTTCATCAAATCTTTTCTCAGTTGCTCAATGCTGGGCATGCATGTTTTGGAGTTCCAGGGCACTTATGACTCTGTATAGCACAGACACATAAGCCATCACAAAACCCTAAGCACTGACAAAACTGTGCAAGTTCTAAGCAGACTTAGAGGAAGTGACTGACACAGTGATAAACAAAGGCCACTTTTGGGTCTGATGTTGGTACAAGAATAGAATTAATGCCTCTCTCCTATGTGTATGCTTCCTCTGCTAAAGAGATCAAGGATGTCATTGAGAATTCTATGGGGAAAAAACAGTGTCCACCCAGTTATATTCAAGGTTGCCCACTTGACAACAGGCCATCATCTCCAGATCCTTTAGAAAGAAGTCTGTGTAAACGACCTGAGTGTAAGTCCTTACCACTGCTGTTGACTTTCTTCTTGTCACATGTGGAAGATGCTATCCTGATGGGCAAAACCACTCAGAAGACCCTAATAATTCAAGTCTAAATTAGAGAAGTTATTTCTAGAAAAATAAATGTTTGATTCAATTAGTAGTACAATGCAGTTGTGATGACAGCTGTTCCTGAGTACACAATGCCTGGCTGATCCCGACACGTCTAACTTCACTTTCACTATATATCTCCATGACTGACTCCACCAGGGGCTGGACATCAAAGTGGCCTGGACACCAGGACCCTGCACACATCACAGTTCATCTCATCTGCTTGCTGCTGCTCCTGTGACTTCTCACCTGGTTTGCCTTCATGGCTACCTCTTGCAAATCTAATGTGTGTCCATAGACCAACTCCAGATCCTCCCTCTGCCACAAGACTTTCCTCTCCAATCCAGCCTACACTCCCTCTGTTTCCCAAAACGACTAAGTTATTTCTCTATAACACTAATTTTGAGGTTTTCTTGTATTGAATCTAATTCAGGAACACAAAGAAAACATGCTGTTTGCAAGTACTACCAGGTTTTGTTTTTATATTTTTAATTTAATTGGTTACACTTTTTTTTGTACAAATCTTATTCGTTCTACTCATTTGCTTGGGAACCATTTTCCTTCTATTGCTAGTATAAAGGGCAGCTTTAGCCAAACTTGCAATGACTTATCAAAAATTCTAAATTTAGAATGAATGATGCTCCCTCAAATGAAAAATGTATTCCCTGGTAATATGGCAGTAAAATCTTGTTTAGTTTTTTTGGTACTCTAGGCAAAATAGGATATAGTTCCTTCTTCTCAAGGGTTTTCAGGAAACATTTAGACAAAAAATAAAATCAAGCAAGAAATGGTAGTTATATTTCAGAGTCAACAGGGCTCAATGAATCAGAAGAGCCAGGATAGTTTTCAGAAGGAGGCAAGTTCTGAACAGAGACTCCAAAAAAAAAAAAAAAAAGGAGAGGAAACAGAATCGCTCAGAAAGGAGGAGGAATAAACACTTAGGACAGTCACTCTCTCAAGTACAAGAATGAATGGTGAAAAAGACACATTTCCAAAAAGATGAGAGTAAAAGTGGGCAAACAGCCACAGTGAAATTGGTTTCAGATTCTAATGAAACGAACAATGAAAACAGCGACTTCCATCTCTGGACTCAAGCCATTGTGGTGTCCCCATTGAAGGAAGTACAGGAAAGGTCACTGCTTTCTGCATGCGACATTTGTTTTTCCTCCTTTGTGCTGGACTACAACCATTAACTTTCTCCCATCTCCTGAAGGTCTCTTTTGTAAGGAGATTCATTTTGCAGATGAAAGTCCATGCCCTGGCTCATTCTTCCCTGACTGGTGGGAACAATGAGGGCGTGGGGGAAGAACACAGGGACAGTGTCCAAACATAACAGGCATTGGCCATATCTGCCTGAACTCCTATGCATACTCTGTTCCCAAGACATGTCTAACAATCCCCAGACCACCGCACCCATCTCAGATAGATAGGTGCCTAATTTTGCTGATGTGCAGATGTAGAAGTCCTCCACTATAAATCCTGCTGCCCTATAAATGAGACAAGAAAGCATTTGTAGGATTGCAAACTAAAGTTAGCACACACTGAGCATTCCAAATGGGAACTTCCAAATCTTAAATAACAGCAATCTTTAAGAGATGAGGGAAAAAAATACTTGATTTCTTTTTGGAAAATTGCTCACTCCCTCTCTCCTCCTCTTGAGAATGTGAGGAATATTTTCTAGTCAGTGATCTGAATTGAAGGCATGGAGCTGAGGGGAGGGCATCCAGGCTGTATATTAAAGCTGGGGACAAGAGAGATGAGAAGGACAGTCACTTAGATTCTGATGTGCAATGCTTATGTCCTGACTTCGGATGTGTATTATAATGGAACTTGTTATATTAGTAGCCTCCATTTCTAGCCAACATTTCCATAGAGCATTGCTCAGGTATTATGTTCAAAAGAGGATATCAAAAGCCTTTTCCCAGTTCTACCAGTAGATACAGACCTCATGCCATCTTGGCCTCCATGCTTGAAAGACTCTGGAGAAAACACAGTCAGAATCCAAACTCCCTACTAATGTAAACAAGCTTTGTTCACTAAAGTGTAAGGCAAGCAGAAAGCTAGTATGATTCATGTACTGTCACAGGTGGAAGGTCATCTTAATTCGAAGAGTAAGGCTAATTAAGTGACTATTTTTTCAGAGATAAGAAACAAATTGTTTACTGAGACAACAAAGAGGAAATTTATGTGAGAATTCACAAAATGTTTCCTGCTGGGAGCCTTAGAAAAGATCCCTTTGCATGGGTCCCAGCACAATACACAATAGTGGCTCTTTTAAAACAGATCAACATGCTGTCTCCTGAGAAAAAGATAATGCTCCTTCCTGACTCCTCATCTGTAGGACATGCTCATTAAAATGGCTTTCTTTCCAGTGGAAGCCAATGTTTCTGGTATCAAATCACCTATAGTTCCTTACCTGCTCCATCATGTACCAAAACAGCATTAGAGGTACAGGATTTGGCTTAAAAACTAAGCAATCCCTTCAGTGAAGGAAGCTGCTCTACATGGGGGAAAGAGCCTTGTACCAATCAGCCCTGGACTGCAGCTGAGTAACAGCAATGGTTCTAAGGGTGAGGAAGCAACAGACAGAAAGCACTGGACCAGAAGTCAGAGGACTGGGATTCTTGTGCCCGTTCTATCTGTCCATGGGCATTTTAGACACGTGTCTTCTATCTGGGTCTCAATTTCATCATTTGTAGACTGAAACCAGAACAGAAAGGTACTAGAAGCCCCTTCTAGTTTTAACATTAGACAATTCCATGAGTCACATAAATGCACACTGTACACAGTGATGTCCATTCCCTTAAGCCTAGAGGTTTAATATAATGAGAAACAAACATAGAACACCATTTTATAGATAAAAATTGTAAGGCTGATCTTTTTTTTATTATACAATATAGTTTATTTAAAAACTAAATTAGAGAGAGAGAGAGGGAGGGAGAGAGAATATTCACCTCCCCAAGGTAGGGGAAGGGGTCAAAGTAAGAAAACATGGTCTGGCCATAGCTCAAAGAGCACATTGCCATGCCACAGCTTAGCAAGGCAATGGCTCCTAAGGCTGATCTTTACAAATAAAAGCAGGAAATGTAAAATATCTATTCATTTTTAAATGTCCAACACACAAAGGGTATCTTTAAACTTCTTATAACCAGTCATTGTTCTAAGAGTCATCTGAGATTCTTCAAAAGATTGCCAGATGAACTGTTGTGGTGGGGTTGGTGAGGGGAGATGTCTGGGCAGGAAGGGAGCTTCATGGTATGAGAAAGCTTTCTGTTGAGAGTGGCAAGATGTTATGCTCATAATTTTCCTAAATTTCCCCGAAGAGAATCATAGCTGAATATGAAACACTTATGTAAATTTTCTGTTTTGCCTAAGAGAAATTTAAATCGCCAACATTTGAATCATAAAATAGTGTGACTATTCTTTTCTTCTGGAAAAATCTGAAGGCACAAATAACATTCACTCAGAAGCTAGTTATTATGTGAATATTGAAGGAAAATTGATGCAGAAGGGGTAAGGGTGGAGGAAGGGGAGACAAGTTGAGGAGCGGAATTAAGTATAAGGTAATTCAAGTGCAACCCTACTGTCAAAGAGTTTGTGTTTCAGAAGAGAAATGACAAGTCCCTAAGTGCAGAAACATAGGCAGGATATGATAAATACCATGATGTGTGTTTCTTACCGCCAGCAAGCATATAACTAGGCGTCTGGAGCAGAGAAAGAATACATACCAAGTGGAGTGGAGGGGTGGGCAAGAGGTGTGTTTTTGGGGATGCAGTATTGCTTCTTTATAGAAAAAGTGACATTTGCACTGTGGCCAGAAGGATGGGTAGGGCTGATAAGGATCAAAGAAAAGAGAAGCAAAGCAGATCTGACTTATCCCTCAAACCACCCTGTGCTTCCATAACTAAAAAGATGAGCCCTACTAACTGGGAAGGTACAGTTTACAAGTACAGAAATAAAGTCAACCAGAAAGTGGCTGATTTCTTTCAGATTGCCTTGACCTGGGATGAATCTTAAGACAACTCATATCCTGGCCAAGAATCCTTGATACTCCTCTATGCTCAAACTTAATGTTTAGGAAGTAATCTTGTTAAATACATATTTATATTCAAAAGCAGAACTCCAAGCTTCCTGGTCTTGTTTCCTGGCCTTAACACAAAAGCACTATTATTTTCTTGAAAAGGAAATTATTCTGTGTCCCTGTCCAGGCTCCAACAACTCCCGTTTGCCCTCAATCTTCTTCCTCTTCTTGCAAGGAGACCCAGAGTTATAACTCACACTAGTAGTGTGGGACAGCACACGGGTTTGATGCAGAAGCAGCAATGATGTGCTTGTGTTCTGTTTAAACTGTAGGAACGATGTTCCTGAGTGAGAACATTCAGAATCTTACTTCCCTTGAGATCGCTAACCATTAGCAATTCAGCTCCAGGGCCAGGTTCACTTCATTTTAAAATGTAAGTCAAGAGCCTAAAATTGGTAATTGGGCATTTAATTGGGTATATGAAGGCACTTACTGAATTTTAACAGCCTCAACAGGTAATGTTTAAGAACATTAAAAATTAGAGCAATGATGAATCAGATGCAAATGGAAAGTGAATGAATTTTGGCACTATAATTTAACACACAGCTAACTAGTGTTTTGAACTGAAGATGCTGAGCTTGGTTGGTTTTTTAAATGTACTTATATGCCAGGGATTATCAAAATATTTCACTTTTTTAAGCTTGGCTTCCCTTCTTATAAAACTCTACCCTGAAGTATTCAATTCAATTCAGCAGGTAGATATTTGGCCTAATTTGCAATCAGTATTGTTTAAGCTTATAGGGAATACTAAGAAGTGTGAGCTTTATTAACATAGCATGTTTAAACAATAAAGAACAACTGTGACTATATTTGAAATCTGGCCACTCACTGGGGCATCCAGAAGACATCGGCAGGATATCTGTTAACTGAATAGGATGACTCTTTATATGATGGTCTATACCCAATGATCTCAAAGCCATATATAAATACTGCCAGCACTTGCGGACTACTTGTTCTTTTTTAAATTTTATTTTTAACATGTAACACATTCAAATGATTCAACAATAATATATTGAGACATCTTACTCCCATCTGTGTCCATCTACTCCATTCCTTCCCTCCTCTCCTGTTCTCTTGTATACCTTCAGAGAATTTCTTTATGTAGAAATAACCAATATGAATAGTCTCATTTTCCCTCTTTCTTACACAAAAGATAGCACACTATATATATTTTCTTTCTTTCCATTACAGTATATCTTGGAACTCTTTCAAGAGTCATAGAAAGATCCAAATTCATATCAAACTTCTTGCATAGTTGCTTAATATTTACTCCATCCTGAGGATGCACCATAGAATATATAATGAGCCGGGCTCGGTGGCTCAGCCTGTAATCCCGCGCTTTGGGAGGCTGAGGTGAGTGGATTGCCTAAGCCCGTGGGTTCGAGACCCGTCTGGGAAACTTGGCGAGACCTCATCTCTACAATAAATCAAAAAATCAGCCGGGCATGGTAGCGCGTGCCTGTAATTCCGGCTACTCGGAAGGCTGAGGCGGAAGGATCGCCAGAGCCCAGCGGGTCGAGGCTGCAGTGGCCGGGAGCGGCCACTGCACTCCAGTCTGGGTGACAGAGTGAGACTTCAACTCAAAAAAAAAAAAAAATGAGTCTCTCGCTGATGGGCTGAGAGTTGTTTTCAATCTTTTACAATGCTGCATGAATAATCTTGCAAGTATACTTTAAAAACAAAGTTTGAGAAGTGGGCTAGATTACGGGATCAAAGAACAAATGCACTTCTAATTTTAGTAATATTGCCACTGGCCTTCCAGCACGTTATAACATCTTACATCCCCACCAGAAATCTACAAGATCTTTATTTCCTCATATACGTGCCAAGACAGGGTACAGTCAAGCTACATTTTTACCAATTTGAGAGATGAGAAATTATATCTCAGTGTAGTTTTAATTTGCTTTTGTCTTGCTATTAGTGAGGTTTCATATGTTTACAGTCCACTTGTATTTATTTTCTTGAGAATCATCTGTTCATGTTTTTTGCCCATTTTTTTATTGTGTTGGTCATCTTTTACTTATCGATTTTGTAGTGGCTTTTTCTATTCCAAGGAGATCGGTCCTTTATGATATGAGTATTCTCATTATCTCATTTGCCTTTTGACTTATGGTGATTTGTACCTTGACATTTTGGCAGTTTTGTTTTGTTATACTTTTCAAAAAAATAGTCATTCAACAATCTTTTCTTCTATGGCTTCACAATTTTCAGTCAGAGTTAGAAAGCCCTTCTCCAAGCCAAAGAGTCTGCCCTTTTTAATCGCTTCATTTTTTTATATTAAAATATTTCATCTATTTGGAATTTGTGGAAACATATGGTCTAAAGTATGCATCTAGCTTTATTGACAACTTGGCTTATTCCAACATCATTTATTAACAGCTTATCTTTTCCTCACAGATTTAAGATACTACCTTTATCCTATACCAAATTCTCCATGCATTTGTGTTGACAACAAATTCTATATGTGACCTTCAATCTTACCAGATGGCTGATCTAGTGTTGGGAGCAGACTTAAATTCAAACATCTAATTCTAAACACCTTTCTTAGACTGAACTTTCACAGCTGACATGCTGGGACTTTCAACCCTAAGGCATGTTTTGTCATCATCAGTTGGTCTTCTGTCTGACTAAAATTCGCTAATTGCTTTCTCCTTTGGAGATGACTTGATATTTGTGTGAACAGAGTATGTCAGCAATGCCAACTAGTAAGGGGCTATTATGCCTATACCAATTCTTACTGCAATGAAACTGTTAGCAAGAAAGAATGACTATAGAATGTAAAGTTTTCATGTCTTAAATGTGTTTAAATTGGTAAACATTAGAAAGTCTACTGACATGCTATAAAAGAATAAAAATATGTGAACTCTAAAAAAAAAAAGTAACAAATGAATGGTCAAGTTGAAGTAGGGAAGGAAATAGCTTCTGTCTAAAGAAAAAGAAGGAGATGTCCATCTATTCAGTTTATCATTCCTATCACATAATTAACAATTATGTTTATATACTATATAGAAAATATTACATAAAAAAGAATATGTAAGGTTTGTTTTGCTGTAGTCATTTGTATCTTCTATATAGCCCTATATATAATGTGTGTTTATTATATAGAAGGAGATGGTAATAGTAGTTTTCCTTCTTTAAATAAGGAGAGGAAAAGAATAAAGTTAACAGTAAAGAGTTCTGTACCCTAATGCTTTTCCAGTAATCCATTTTGATACTGGAATAAATACTTTGTATCAAGATATTATTGATCCCCAAAATAAAAAACTAAAAAAATCTCTTGGCCTCTTCTTTGCTCCAGGCTGCCTCTGAGCTGTGGATCAATATTTCTTTTCATTCAGACTCCATGATCTCATTTGGTACACTTTTACTTTCTTGCTTGCATCCAAGATAACCAACTTTCAGGGCTTGTTTGACGGCAATTCTATTATAGTCCTAAACCAATTATCTTAAGAAGAGCTGAGGAAAAAAGGTGAGGAACTGTACAAACAACTTGACAGATCCATTTTATTCTTCTCCTTTTAATGTTTCTTGCTTCTCCACATAGCCTTTCTTTCTCTGAGCTCCAGACACTCTTTTTACAAAACAGAAACAGGATCCTGGTTGGCAGGAATTGTCCCCTGTGAACAATAAAAAGCCAGGCAGAGATAATGATTCCCACACAATTGCAGGGTGGATCCTGAGGGGCTATGGAGGGCACAAACTGCCCACTGAGGGTGTCTGGCTGGCTGCTCCCAAACCACAACTAACACAGGGGCAGATTATTTGTTTCTTACTCCTTTTATCTTGTTAGTGTATACTCTCTTTCGTCACCTATTAAGCAATGAATCCGTTTCTACCACTAGGCTTGACAGCCATGTATTCTTGAGAAGGGTCTGGCTGCATCTGTGTGTGAAAAATCAAGATATGACATTAATTACTGGACTGACATAAGTCTTCTCTCCTTGACATGTTGTCTTGTGCTAAAGGATACTGGGAAAAAACTTTAAAAAATAGACATACTAATTCACTATATTGTTTGCAATATTCCCTAGGGAAACCAGCGGAAAGTTTCCTTAGCTAGGCACCACCAGGAATTTGCTTTTGGTGTTGAAAGAAAACAAAAAAATGCAGTGACTAGTAACAGGAACAAAGATTTTGATAACTTCCCAGAGAATGTAAAACCTACTCCCAACCCCTTGGGGGTACATTAATACTTAGTTTAGGTCCACATGTCTTCTTTGCCACAGCTACAATTGAGGTCTGTCCTATTAAAGGCTTTGTGCTCAATGTGCATAGAAAGAGTCTCTGAAGGATCGGGATGGTCCTAACTGGAAAATGTACAGAAAGTAGTAATGGAACTATGTTCCTAGCACAGAATCTGCAGTCCAGGTACACGATACACTATGCCCCATCATCTGGTGCTAGGAATGTTGGCTCTGTGTGTGAAAATGAAAAGTAAGGGGGGACCCAGGAGCAAAACTCTGGAAACAGCTCGGTTCCCTTTAATAGAAGAGATATTTATTAAACATGACCAAAAACAAAGAGTGGGCATGTTATGAATCAATGATGAGAACATGTTATGAAGTGATGATTATGACAGATCTAATTTTGTACACCCTAGCACCAAAAAAGAGAGGAGGAGAAGCAGAAGCCCTAAAGGGCAGAGAAGAGGACTTAGCATAGTAGCATCATGGGGCAGTTTCACTCTCTGAAAGGTTAGATGAGGCACATTTCATAAGGTTTCTACATTCACCCACTGAAAGGGTGTTTTCTCATTGTTGTTTAGAAATGATCCTATTGTTTAAAAACCATGATTCTTGCACTCTCTTCACTCCCCTACTACCTACTTGCTTCCCCATACATGTTACTTTGCAGATGATGTTACCTCCAACGAGCTGTATAGAGATTTGATCTCCTGGGTTTTTCTGCAAATCTGAACAGAATACAACAGTGAGAATGTTAGGAAAGGCTCACGCTGTGTTCAGTATTTGTGGGTCACTAATCCAAGGGTATAACTCCGAGCCAGCTCTCTCTACACTTTCCTTGGAACTCTACAACTTTCTGAATCTCCTCATTTTATAAAAGCCGTGGTGTGTGGCCAGGGATCCAGCCAGCGGATGAAGTTTACATTGGAATACTCACACTAGGGCAAAAAAGTAAATCCCTGTCTAGGGAATACACTTGAAACAAGAACTCGTCAGTATTTAAGCCTCCATTTAAAACATCATTTTAAAAAAAGCATTTAAATTTTATAGCAGAAAAGTGCTTGAAACAAGACAAAATATTAAGAATGATGAGTTAAAGTAAGACAAGAGAGATGACAATCACACATTTAGTATATCTGAATACAACAGGCAGCGGGGCTACACTGGCATTTACCTGAACAGACTAGGAAATCACTTGGATTTTTTGAAAGCTGATCATCTGGGCTGGCACGCTTAGGGAGTATAATGGCAATGTTAGGAGTATGCATAGCTCTAGTCATCAATCTGGAATGTAGCTACTAAATTGGTAGGGAAAAGGGGCTAGTGGTCAGCTGGAGAGACAATGCACAGGTCAGAAATAGGAATATCTCTATTAATGGGGAAGGTCTACTCCAATTTGCCCCAAATTAAAGGCTAAAAGTTTGAGAGGTGCAAATCAAGATGTTAGCTTGGTAGGGTCCTCCTCTCACTGCCTGACACATCTTAACCTATCTCAAGACAGGTTCCTACCTGGACTGTCCATCAGTGCCAACCCTTCTAGGTGGCTGGGCATAAGAGGGGTCTGCCACACCTGTGGGACCTAGACCCAACTTAACTAATCTTGATATCTGAACTTCAGGCAGAACTGCATTTGCCTCTTCCTCTGACCCAGCAGAAGGAGCTAAGTACTCCCAACCACAGAGCTGCCTTAACTGTCTCAGGGGCTCTCCTTTTGTTAAGCCTGCATTGACCTGCATCTACTCGGTTCTTTTTCACTTGATTCACTGGGGCTTGCTTTATTTGGTTCCTCTCTTCCAGTTCCCTATCCCACCTCTAGTCATTCTCAGCAAACCTTCGTAAATTTATAAATAGACCAACAGAACCTTTAAATCAGATCTCCCTCGACTTCCTGCTGACTAGCTCTAGCCCACGACCTTCCCACTTCAAGCTCATCTCTTCATATAATCCCTCATGCATAATGAATTCCACTTGATATGTAATTCAAGTTTGTGTACCAAAAAGTTAGCAACATTTTTGAAATTTTTCATATCCTTTGAGCCAGTAATAAGCATTTTTAGAAATTGCTCCTGAGAAAATAATGGTAAGTCTGAATAAAACTTTAATTACATGGCTAAGTCATGGCATTGTTTAGAATATTGAAATAGGAACAATAATTTCAATTTCCAATAAAAAGGGACTGGTTACATGATTTCTGTTATATTTTGATATAATTGAATATAATACAATTATAATGCTATAAAATATTTAAAGACATCGAAAGATACTCATTTTGAAAAAGAAATGATGAAATAATATATGTATATGTCTCATATTTTTCACTATATACAAACATATACAAAAATACAGTGTGCCTGAATGTTTACTTCTCTGTAAATAGAGTACTGCTCTTGTTAGGGCACACTCCCAGCAGGGCCTCCAGAATATTAGGTCAGGCTCGCTGGGGGTGTGGGTGTCTGGTATGTGATCTGATGTCGCATGAGAGATGCAAAGAATTTTGCACAGAAGTTATCTTGGAAAATAGTTTATTTAAAAGGTAAATTAGAAAGAGAGAGAAAAAAAGGAAGAGATTCACCTCCCCAAGGTAGGGGAGGGGTCTAAAGCCAGGAAACATGAGGACAGCCATAGCTCTAAGAGCACATGACCACACCAGAGTCTAGTAAGGCAATGGCAAAATGGTTGCTTGTGGTTGAGTCCCTTTAACCTTTCCCTTTGATGGGGGAAGGTCATTAAGGTGGTTGGGTGGTTGTCTGCTCCATGCCTTCACAAAGGGGCAGGTAAGTGCAGGTACTGACATCAGATAATGGACAGCAGGCAGATGGGTGGGTTAGTCACATGATTGCTGCCATGGTGTTGGGGTAGATGGGAGACAAGGGGAGGAGTTTTTCCTGCAAGAGACTTGCCAGACATTTCCAATCCACAATCTCCTTGACCAAAAGGTGGTTATTATTATTTCTATGGCTCTGTCCTTGTCTTGCATCTGATGGTAAGGGTAGGCTGCCTCTTGGCCTGCATTAAAATGTTTGAAAGCTTCCTAAAGCCTGCCTGTTGAAAATTTATCTATGTCTAACCTGTGCTAGATTCAAAGCATGTCAGGGGTAAAGTCTAAGCTAAACCAAGTTTATTCTAGGTTTCTATAGGTACTACCTTTCAGCTCTGTACTTCTTAGATTTTTCTATAAGCATGTTTTTTAATACACTCTATTTTAGAATAGGGTTAGATTTACAGAAAAGTTGTAAAGGTAACAGAGAGCTCCTTTGTACCCCAGTGCCATCTTCCCTATTGTTATCATTTTACATTAGGCAGGAACATTTGTCACAACTAATAAACATATTGATACATATTGATACATTAGAAGTCCACTCTTTATTCAGATTTTAGTTTTTACCTACTGTTCTTTATTCCAGAATCTCATCAAATTTACCACTATTATTTTGATAATAAAAGTTATAATGCTAAAAACTTGTGGTCAAGGAAACCACAAAAATTTATGCCATAAACTATGGAGACAGTACTTATGAATGATAGAAACCTCAAATATTAAATCTGCCACTGCTGAGGGATCTGCTTTAAGTGAATTATCTATACATGTGAACCCCTTATTCCCTAAAGTACCTATACTGAATACTTTCAAAGGCTGCTATTAAATGTGAATAAGTCCCAAAACATTCAGTTTATTACAGAAAAATGACCCACTGAAATGGCTCACCTAGAATAGTAGGTGCTGTTTTGGTCTTGAGAGTTGGCTTACTGACCAGTTATTTGTTCTTCCATAGTGTTCAAAACCCTCTGGGATTCTTTTGCAAAAGCTAATAGGAAATGTCAAACAATCTTCCTCAAAAAAGAATGTTTTTAAAAACTGTTTTGAATTGGAACTTTCCTACAACAGAAGTTCTTAAATATTGGCAAACAAAAGAACAAATAACAAGCTATTTGGGGGGGGGCAACTAAAATAAAAAGACCCTCTTTTATTAAAGGCTGTCTTCATTTTAGGAAATCTTATAATCACTTTTTAGCATCTAACTATCTAGCTATCTCTGCAAAAAAAAGGACACACTTATTCAGAAGAAAAAGAAGTCTTCATTAAGTCATTAAGATTCCATGGATCTATCAGTCACTTATATTCTTGAAGTGGGACTGTTTGCAAACTAATCTAATCCTTAAAAGTATAATAGAAAACAACCAGAACAATTTCTTCATGTCAAAACATATTCATATCTTCAAACATAATTTTAAAGAATTTTGGTTAAAATGACCTGAAGAACAGCTGCACTGATTTTCATCTGCCATTCATAATAGAAACTCGGGAACAGAAAGTACCAATATCTCCATTTCTGAATCAACACATTTTCATTTTAAATTTCAATGATACATTGAAGGAGTGCTATTTTGATTTGTTTCCCAAAGGACAGTCATTTTAATATGTCTCGTCTTTCTAAAAGCAATAAAAAAACCAAAGCTTTGCCTACCCAAGCTAAGAGTCAGTAAGAGGTGGGCAGCACTTTCTGACGTGGCATTTTAAAGGCTGTGCCTCTATGTCTTCTCCCTAAACATCCACACGGAATGCCTTGGCATTAAAAGTAGTTATCCTGGTAAATCAATCTTTAATGCCAACTTTCCAAAAATATGCATGTATTCAGTAAAGCACCCGGATCTATAATGCTTATTATTAATACTATTTATGAACGCTCTGTTTTCAAATTTTTCCCCCAGTGAGAGGTACACTCAAAATGAAATACTGAACACTAAAACTCCTCACTATGCCTTGACATGGTTTTTGCCTTTATGTCCAAAGTTACACAAGAAACAAATATTGTTAAAGTTCTGTAGAGAAAAAAACAAGGAAGCATGTCTTCCAGAGTTTTTCCAGGAAACACAAGAAACCGCTTTCCTAGATTTTCCAAGACTGACTCTACTGCTTCCCCTGTCAGTGCTCTGCTTTGGCCTAGCCATGAAAGATCAAGAAGCAAGGATGATATACTCATTTAAAAGGAAAAAGTCTCAGGGTAAAATAAAACGTATGTGTCATCTCTGAAAATCTGAGAGGGCCATGATGTTTCTGCAATATTTCTATAATTTACTTTGATTCAAGAGCATTGCTTTTTAAAAAAATATATATCTAATATCTTGGAATTAAGAAGTTTTCTCAGATGTTTGCCACTTCCTCTCAGATGCTACCAAAAAAAAAAAAAAAAAAAAAAGCCAGGCTTCATGCTCTGATGAGCCTCCCCATCTCCAGAATAAGCATTCAAAGCAAAGAGTTTGTTATCTTATACTCAAGATTTGGCATATCCAAAGGCCACAGGGCAAACTGCTAAGGCTGGGCAGGCTTGCTACAGTAGAGCTACCTCAGGCCCCTGAGAGTGTCTGGAATGGACAGGCCTTAGAGACCACCCCACTCAGTCTCCTACCTTCACAGAAGAGGCCATAGAGGGCCAGAGAAGGGCGTAAGATCTTCCCAAGATCCTTAACTCAGGCGCAGCTCCAGTTCTCCTGGTTTCTCTGCTAATAAGAGCAGTTGGACTTGTTAACAATTCCCCTAATTCTCTTAGATATCAGCTCAAAGTTTGCCTTCTGCCTGAAATCCTCCCTATTCATTCAGTGTTTAGTATAAACTCATCCAAATAGCTTTGATCACTATTTTTAGGTCAAAAGGACACTAGAGAACACTGGCCATGTGGATCCCCTCTATGATATCCATATTATTTGCTCTTACCTAGTGACAGAAAATTTACTACCTCTTATGGATGAATGCCTTATGAATAAGGCCCTTGAGTTCCAGAAAATAAATCTGGTGTGGCTTGTCTCCTTAGTCAATTGCTTAATCCCCAACCTTCCTTAGCTATCTCCTTCAAGGTAGGACCGTCTGGCAAATACTTCTTGTTTTTACATAACTTGCTGAATCTTCTACTTGCCTCAATAGCTTAGTGTTCATAAAAGAGAGAGGGAAAGCATTAGCTATTTTTGATATTTTACTCTTTGATACGATTCTCAACTGGTATCAGTTTTTGAAAGATAGCACAGTGGTTAAAAAAACCTTGCTTTGGAGTCAAACAGATACAGTTACAAATGCCTAATCTACCACTTATTGTCGATGACCTTGGTTGAAATACTTTATCCCTCAATGTTCTTATCTGTAAAACAGGAATGACAATAATAACTGTAAATCTAAGCTATAGGAATCATAAATAAGATAATGCACTTAATGGACTTAGTACAGGCCTTGACATATTAAGTACTCAATAAATGCTAGTTATCATAATAGTAATCTCCGGAAAATCTTTGATACCTAGAACTCATCAGCAAATCAGATTACATTTATTGTTATTTCATTCTGGAATTGGGTGGTATTAATTGCCCTGTGGTTTGCCAGTAATTCCTTTCACTTTTTTGTTCTGTCATTTCATATTCACTTTAGCTATATACATATTCTCTAGTACTTCATGCAGCCTGAACTTTCACCTGATGTTCACAGTAACACTATCATTCTGTGTTAATTTATGTGTGTGCCACATGCATTTTAGCCCCCTTAGAATTTAAAAAGATACCAATAGAACAATTGAGAAGAACTTGCAACTCTTCCACTTCCTGAACCCTCTCAAAAGAGCCAGTGAAAACATGGAACCCTTTAAGCTGTGTTTCTAAACAACATGGAACTACAGAATTTCATTTAGCTTCTGCCCCATCCTAAGTGATAATCATGGATCAAAGCATGAATGAGAACATATTTTGGCAGGAAAGGTATTTGGCTTTCACATATTTATGAGATCGTGATAGTTAAGGCTTTAATAAAAAACTTTCCAAACTATTATATTAGATATACTCTTTCTCTATCCTTTGATGCTTTATTTCATCATTGTTTTTTTTTTTTTTCTTCAAGTGGTAAAAGCTAAGTCATGTATCTATCCTTATTTTTTTTCTGAAAATCAGCAAAATCCTGTACCTGTTAATTTATCATCACTAAAAACTAAGGAATTCCAAATAAAAATGAAACACTATACTTAGAACACATTGCCACTATTAATTTTTTCCACTTTCTTGATTCAATTTTAATCTCTTCATAGCAAAAATGAAAAGATTTATGTTTTAGAGGAAATTTACTCTCCTCAGCCCTTCTTCTTAAAATCTATATTTGGAATCAACAGTCAGTGGTCTGAAACATTAATGGGGCTTTCCATTGAGCCATTACCCTTTTTCTCTTTTTGTTTTGCAAACAGGGCTTATTAAATCTTTGCTGTAGGCACCAGGAATGAAGAACAGTGAGAATGTGCTGATGTGAAAGATTTCACTGAACTCAAGCAAATCATTTCTGATTTGCCATAACTCTCTAATAGTAAATGCCCCAGAAGCATACTGTTTGGGTGCAAATATAAATCCCCATCACATAAGACACACTAAAGAAAAACAAAAACCCACCCCTTTCCCTACAGTAGGGTTTAAGGCAGAGATGTTGACTGCAGATGCATTCCTCTAAGTAGCTCCACATCGGTGTGAAGAACAAATCTGTGGTGCGAATGCAGCTTGAGGCAAGTCCTACTAGCAGTGAAAGAAGGAAGCTGGTGCATATTTTAGGACACAATGCACGTCTTTATTTTAGCTATTCTCCATTCTATTTTAAGCTTAAACACACACACACACAATTAAATTTAATAACATGGTTTAAAGGCATATTGCACAATTAAGTTTAATAATTAATTAAGTGAATATATGAAAAGCAAAGCCAATATCCTTCTATTCTTCACAATTCATGGAAAAGTTAACAAAATTCCAGGTCAAGACAGGTCTACACATGCTTTTTACTCGCAGTTTCTCATAAACCGGACTGAAGTGACAATAGGGAGATTATGTTTTAAAGGCACAAACCCACAAAGACAAACAAAATGGAAGAGAATACAACATCAACAAAACTTTGTGAGCTGGAGAGAAAAAGGATAGGTAGTTTGTGACACAAGCAGACCCAAGAAAGCTCAAACCTAAGCTGGCAGCAGAAAAAGGCTGCAAAGCAACCCAATGTACATCACAGAATCTCCCCAAAGCTAAGGATCTTAATGCATCATCAGGTACCTTTGGAAGTAGGTGGGAAGACAGAACTAAAATAAAAGGAATGGTTGAAAGTCTGTCCCAGAGACATTTAAATGCCCCAATTCCTTTCTCTGAGGGTTCTTGCCTTTTCTAGTTCTCTGTGTACCAGGCACAGTTTAAGGGAAGGACAATGTACTCAAAATAGCTGTATTTTTTTCTGCAAAGAGAATATTCACAAACTTATGCTTAGACTTTCCATTCCTCTTTTTGAACTCAGCTCCGAGGAATCTTGCAGCTGTACCATATTTTTCAGAGGCAGATTAGAAAATCCTTCCATGGGGAATCTAACCTGGATAAGAAGAAAGTTATGAAGATACTGACATCAGAGGCTTCCCCATGAAATAGCATAGCTGGACCATCTTACAGTGATGCCCACAGGCAACGATAACCAACCACTCAGAACTTCTAATGGACTTTTAAGGCCTCACTCTTAAACAGGAGCAGACAACCATAAATCACTGAGCCAAGTCCCTAGTATGAAAGTTAAAGACCTGAACATAAAGTCAGAAGTAACTTGGGAAAGAACAGGGACTACACAGGGAGGGAAGAAAACCTTTAAAAAATCATGAATACTCCCAGAAAGACAACATAAAATGGTCTATTCATAAAATAAGAACAGGATGATTCAGAGAAGAAAAATGTATACTTAGATATTACATGTATGTACATGAATTTTAAAAACTCAACTACCAATTATAAAGTTAAAATGAAAGCTAAGAAAATCTCCTCCCCAAAACAGAGTTGAAAGACAGAAAAAAAAGTAAAAATAAATTAGAAGAATAAATCCAGGAGGGTCATACTGAGCAGGGTCCTTTGCAGGGAAAATAACTCAGAGTATTTAGTTTTGGTAGAAAGTATGTCTTATAATGCATTAAATGATTTAGTCCCTGGGAGGGCTAAAGAAATAGATTTGAAATTGAGCTTTCAGGACAACTCCCATACTGTCCCAGAGAACTGAACCACCAAAGGAGTGCTACCTCTTCTAACATGGAGAGACTTCCTTCTGAAGTGGCAAGTTGCCACCGTAGCAGCTAACCCAGGAGGTACATTATTGTTGCCAAGATCAGGGAGTCACAGCTACTGCTGTTGGCTGCAAAGCCAGGCTGCCAATCCATAGGAGTAAAATTGATGGCAAGCAGCCTGCTTCTTAACCCTTGCAAGGCTAGGGACCAAACACTGGATGCCTACTAATGCTGTCCCAGAGTAAAAGCCTTCCATGCCTGCCAACAGAACTGGAAGAGACACAGCCACATTTAAATCACATTCAGAACACTAGCTGTAAAGGAGTCTGAAAAATACAGTGTTTATCTTTCTAGCCTCCATAGTACCCAAAGGTAAGCTGGAAATAAGCTGGGATGGATGTGAGATAATTCAACATATTCACCAAAAGATCCTCAACGTCTGAAAAGCAAAGTATCTGAAAAGGGGGAAAATACACAGGGAGAGAACATAAGGTTGAGTGGACATGCATGAAATTAAGTCAAGGAAATTTGAAAAAAATAAACTTTGATGTGGAAGAGGCCCAGTGAGTTCTAGTATAATAGATTTAAAACAACAACAACAACAAACCCACACCTAGATGTATTCCTGTAAAATTACAGAACATTGGGGGATTAAAAGATCTTACAAGCTTTCAGAGGAGAGGGAAACAACTGTCATATAGAAAAGATAAAGAAATTTAGAATCCTTTTGGACCTCTCAACAATACTGGAATCTTTTTTTTTTGAGTTGGAGTCTCACTCTGTCACCCAGACTGGAGTGCTGTGGCTGCTCCCGGCCACTGCAGCCTCGACCTGCTGGGCTCCGGCGATCCTTCCGCCTCAGCCTTCCAAGTAGCTGGAACTACAGGCACGCGCTACCATGCCTGGTTAATTTTTTGATTTATTGTAGAGATGAGGTCTCGCTTGCCCAGGCGGGTCTCGAACCCGTGGGCTCAGGCAATCCACTCACCTCAGCCTCCTAAAGGCGCAGGATTACAGGCTGAGCCACCGAGCCCGGCTCATGAGCTTTTCAAATGTTGCAATGGGTCAGCTAGCTATTTCACTTCATGATGACTTCTTGCTCAAATTTCTTCTCGGATTATCCTTTCAAAAGAACATCTGTTCACTTTCTATCAAGCGTTTGTCTACTACCATGAAGGGAAGGGCTTTGTTTTATTCCCTACAGAATTGCCCATGCCTCAAACAGCCATTGGATCATACTAGGCACTCAGAAATATTGAAGACATGAAAATAGGTACGCATTATTATTGCTAGTTGATTCTCCCTTTGGTCTGTGTATTAAAGATAAGAGATTTCACTCAACACATATTTCGTGAGATGTATTTCTTTAGTGACTCTAACTGAGAAAAAAGCACAATGACCGAGATTTCCGTTTTTCTCTTTCTCTACCCTCTCAGCCTCCACCTCTTTCTTTTCTCTCTGTTCCCATTTCACTTCTGGTTGACCTGTCCATGATAATCATTTGCAAAGCAGCGTTTATTCGCAGTCCTTCTAATCTTGCTCTCTTGAACCTACTTAAGCAAGTTATAGCCGTGGCAGGATTACAGCAAACACTTGAATGCACTTTCTTCTTCAGCATCTTTGATATCTGCCAGTCATCACTTCTTCAGCATTCTGCCAGTCCATGCGCTTGAAATCATTATTGCCCTAACTTTGGCAGATGCCAATTCATTACAGTTTCTCTGACTTTGTAAAGTTTTAAATAGGGGAAATTACTAACAACTGCAACATTATTGCTTCCTGAGGGCTATTATCTACTTCTTTTTGACATAGAGGGGACTTAAGCATTAGATAAAAATGTCATATCTGTTATCAGGTACAGGACCCTGAGTAGCCACTTTCTTAAGCTAGGGTTTTGGAAAGAGCTCTGGAAATAAATCTAGTACTCTATGTAGAGGAAAGGATGGAATTCCTTTCTAAATTTCGTATGGCTGACCAAAGCTGAAAATATCTGGTCTGCTTCAAAGAGTGCCTACCTCCTACCTGATTCCACTATTCGGAGTTTCTAGAATACTTGCAGTGCTATCTGGTAGCCCATGGGGAGGGACGCAGATGGATGAATCCCTAGGGTAAGAGCAGGAGAGTGGTGAAGGGACAGCCACCACCTACCAACATGACTACAGCCAATATCTACCACCGAGCATTTGAACACGTCCCTACCCTTTGTGTTGTTGCTACCAAAAAAACAAACTCCTACATCAGCCTTCTGATCAACCTGCGATCTGTAGGGCTGGGAACTGCCACAGGGCTGTTTATTTTCTCAGTTGTTTCTAATGACTCTAAGGTGCATTCAAATCCCTAGGTTTACCACCTTATGCGATTTATCTCTCCTTTACTGACTTGCAATGAAAGCTAGATTTGGGATGATTATCAAAATTAGTTCCTTCATCTTAAGACAGTCATATAAATTATTGCTCAAAGTAGGATGCTTTTGAAAAATAGAAGGGACCACTAAGCATGATTATGATTTTTTATGTATGAATATTTATTGACTAAAACCTTAGTTTAACTACACTAATAAGCATGAAAAGTCTTCTATAAAACTATCTATAAAACAAAATATTTTATAAAAATTAAAGTCACAGGAATGCACATTAAAGCAAACTAAAAAAATTTTCCTATTAATGTTCTGAACATTTAAAAAACTGAACAGGGCTGGTCATGGTGGCTCAGCCTGTCATCCCAGCACTTTTGAAGGCCGAGGTGAGAGGATTGCCTGAACCCATGGGTTCAAGACCAGCCCGGGCAACTTGGCGAGACCTCCTCACTATAATAAATCACAAAACTAGACAGACGTGGTGGCATGCGTCTGTAGTTCCAGCTACTTGGAAGGCTGAGGTGGAAGGATAACCTGAGTCCAGCAGGTAGAGGCTGTGGTGGCTTTGAGCGTGCCACTGCATCCAGCCTGGGGGACAAGAGTGAGACTCTGACTCAAAAGAAAAATACAAAACTGAACAGAATAGTTATACTTGGTATATATTCATGTACTTTAATCAATTTTTAGTCGTGTTTTTTCTAATAACGTATCATTAATATTTTCCTGAAGAATACATTTCCTTCAATAGGTTCTTATTTTTTAAATAAAATTGCAATCATTTCAAAATTTTATTATAACATTAATACACTTAATACGGATATCTTTAATTGATTTGCCAGGATGTTTTTAGCTGAGAAACACTTTCTGTATAGATAGTGATATACCAAGTAAGATAAAGTCAAATTCTCCTAAAAGAATAATATTTTATACCCTTTTATTTTGAAATGTGGAAATGTATTTACAGAGGTATTTGTTATAGATAGCTGTCTTTCTTTACCCCATTTCAAGTATCTTGCTCTGAAAATTGTTTTTAAAGTCAAAATGTTTCAAATAAATTATAGAATTCTCAAATTTAATACCATTCTGATTCAGAATACTAATACTCTCAATTAAAATAGAATCTCTATACAAATATTTTCCTCAGAATTTAAGATATTCCAAGGTTAAATTACCAAATTTTAAAAATTTAAATTTGTAACCTATTTGAAATTTTATCATATAATTTTTAGATTTCGTTCTTGCTTTGAAATACATTTCAATATTGCCCTGTTTGCAAGGAAGCTTCATTTTGAATATTTGCAAACTGCTAAAGGTTTCAAAGCCTCTTGTGTGTGTGTTTCACCTGTTAAATATTAACAATATTGTTAAGTATTGTTAAGATACTTTGATTAAAGATTTACCAAGTATGATCTTGGACAAAAAGTCAACCTAAATTTATAGAACTTTTAAGTAAAATATTTATCCTGTACAGGACATTTAGGTTGATTTCAAAAGTATTTCTTTAAAGAGTGAATTAAAAACAAAACAAAAACAAAAACAACCATGGTGCTGAGAAGTCAAGAGAAAAAGCACATACCCCCATGCTGAATAGTTTTTATATTACATCTTAGCTCCCTTATAACATTTTATATTTTTTTGCTCTAAACATTTATATATGATATATTTGTAAATTTTCAACAACTGTAGCTTCTATTTCAAATTGTAGAATACCATGACTGGCTTGGAAACTATTTTGAATTATGCATACATCATAATGAATTTCAAGTTTCTGCTTCATCAGCTTTTTAATGTATTGGAAGTCATGTAACAACATTTGCTGCACTTTATTAGAGCATTTACAAATGTTTACTCACATGTAAGGTGGGGTGCATAGACTCCAATCCCTTCATAGAGTGAGTGTCAAGGTCACACTGTAAACAGAGGATGTGGGATGGGAGATATTACTGCAGATAATGTTCTATAGAAAACATAACCTGTCATATTTAAATTAGTAAGAATGCTTTTGTCATGACCATGCTCCAACAAAATTAGGCTATATTATAAAAATAGTTTTGTCTTTACTGCTAAACTTAACTACATTTTTTAAAGCATCGACAATGTCAGATATGTTACCCTGAGCAGAATGAATTTTGAAAAGTTTTACATTGGTTTAATACATTGGATTAAACATCAAAACATTATTGGAATTGAAGGATTTCTATTTTTAGCATCTGAAACATTGAAATAAGATTTACGTCATTGAACAGTTCACAAAGTGCATTTGCGGTACACAAAAGTATATTAGCAACAATTGATTGATCTTTTTATTTATGTATAAGAAATCTTGGAACTGAAGAATAGCAGAATGAATTTAAACCAATAGTTGTTAGACCTAAATGAAAAAACCATGCATCACGGGGTGCTACATAGTATCTTTTGCAGCTACATATTTTATTTTATTTTTATTTATTTATTTATTTATTTATTTATTTATTTATTTGAGTTGGAGTCTCACTCTGTCACCCAGACTGGAGTGCAGTGGCCTCTCCCGGCCACTGCAGTCTCTACCTGCTGGGCTCCGGCGATCCATCCGCCTCAGCCTTCCAAGTAGCCGGAACTACAGGCGCGTGCTACCACACCCGGCTAATTTTTTTATTTATTGTGGAGATGAGGTCTCGCCAAGTTGCCTGGGTGGGTCACGAACCCGCAGGCTCAGGCAATCCACTCACCTCAGCCTCCCAAAGCGCAGAATTACAATCTGAGCCACCTAGCCTGGCTACAGCTACATATTTTAAATGGTTGTCTTATGGTACATTTTTCTTAAAATTGTTATTCACATTTGAAGTAGTTGTCAATGTGGGGCTTTTTTTTTTGCATATTTGTGTCTTTATGTTTTAGATAGGATCAATGATAACATTATTCTTCCTATGATGGAAAGTAAATGTGGATGAATATTTTGTGTAAGCTAAGCATTTATTATCACCTTTCTTGAAACAAGGAAATTTGGTCTTTAATTTCTAGTTTAAAAAGCATTTTCTTTATTTTTGTAGCTCAGTGTTTCTAAAAGGACTTATTTCAAACTCTAGAAGTTTTGTCTAACTTTATAATAGTCTTAGATACATAGCATTTAATACATAACAGAACAATTATAACAAAAGTATTCAGACCACTCTTTACAGCTGAGTCTCTAAATCAAATTGCTAACAGTGATTATCTCTGAATAATAAAACTAAAGTTTGTCTAATATTAGGGTTTTTTGGTTACACATCATAAAAGAAATCCCACAAGCAATTCATACAGACTTTGAAGCAAAGGTAGTGTATGGCTCATAAAATAGAAAATCTAGAGTAGAGTAACCTTCTGGCATAACTGCATCATGGTTCCCAGTTCTTGTTCTCTGAGATTCTCCCAGTTCTGCCTTCTCATCTATACAATGTCCCTCCTTATCCTCAATATTCCTTGTTTCATGGAGCACAATGGCACCTGTTGCCCTAGCTCACATGTCTCCACACCAAACAAGACATTTTGACCTTGGCCATAAAAAAGAGTCTTGAATTTACAAGCTCAAGTCCTTGATCTTCATTTGATTTGATCAACCAGAGCCAGCAACTGTGATCTGAGAAACACTGAATTGAATGAGTTTGGTGCTTAGGGGTTGCTGACCACCTTTTGGCCAAAAAACAATGACAAAAAAGCAGCAGACCTGCTTACTTCAGAGATCAGTCCTGAAAGAGGAATGAGGTGAATCCCAAGCAAATGTGGTGGTGGCTACACAGGTAAGTATTGCCTGAGAAATCTACATGTCACCTCATCTGGTGAATGGACTTGAATGGACTTCTTTGGGTTTCCTCACAGCTGAGAAGATAACAAGACCAGATGTCCCAAAAGAATGAGGCAGAAATGCTTGCCATTCAGGCCATCTAGGCTTGTAAGTCATGTCACAGCACTTGCCACACTTTATTAGAACATTAACAAATGCTTGTCCACATTTAAGGTGGGTGCACCGACTCCAAACTCTTCATAGAGTGAGTGCCACTTCATGGAGAGCCATCTGCTCGATGAAGCATGGAACAGATACTGCAACAGGAAGTACAATATCATTTCATGTTTATATTCCTAAAAATGAATATACAGCCTACTAATTATACTAAAAACTTATCGTTTAACAATGGTAATTTGTTGGGTGTGGTGGCTCAAGCCTGCAATCCCAGCACTTTGGGAGGCTGAGGGAAGAGGACTGCCTGAACCCAGGGGTTTAAGACTAGCCTGGGCAACTTGGCAAGACTTCGTCTCTACAATAAGTCAGAAGATTAGCCAGGTGTGGTCGCGTGAGCCTGTAGTTCCAGCTACTTGGAAGACTGAAGCGGAAGGATTGCCTGAGACCAGCAGGTGGAGGTTGTGGTGGCCATGAGCGTGACTCTGAACTCCAGGCAGTGCAACAGAGGGAGACTCCAACTCAAAAAAATAAAAATAAATAAATGGTCATCATTACATTTTTCTTAGCAAGACCTAAATTAATAGACTCTTCAATTGTCATTGTTATTATTATCATTATTATTTTGGGAGAAAGCAGCATATAATAAGAAAACCCTCCCAAAGCACAACTTTCAGGTTGTATCTTTGGGATAAGAGCTGATCTGGGAGAATCTTCTGTTATCTGTGGTCACACATGACTTCAGGTTCCAAACGAGGACCATGAAATATTTTACTTAAGTGAATGTAACTGATTTTTTTTTCAAGTTATTGACTCAGGCCAAAAAGGGGTGACAATTAAAAAAAAAAAGTTTTAAGAACATAAACTCATTAGTAAGTATTAAGGCAAAAAGTATGTTTTTCACAAAAGCAACCCCAAATCAATTGCCTGGAAAACTCATTCTAATGGCTTCAGGTTGAGATGCAATTTTATAGGGATATTGGAGTGTTTCTCCGCCCTAATTGGCAGTCCCTGCATCTGATGTGCTCCTCGAATGGTCCTGGAGTTCAGTGGGCAAAACACTAGGAACCTCATGAGGCAAGGCAGAAAATGGGGCTCTAGGCTCCATTATTTTACTCACCTACGTCATGTTTCAGGCAAGTCCCTTAAGCGTGGGGGCTCCTATTTTCAAGCTTTTACATTGAGATGATTGAGATAAATGACCTCTGAATTCCTTTCCAATTCTAAATCGGGAAATTTTATTTAGGTTTGTCCTGGACATGTGACAGACTCATATTCTTCTTTACATGGTGACCCTGCCCCAGAAATCAAAATAGAAATATAGCAACTTTATTTTTATAACACGGTGCTGTATTCACGGAGCTTCATTCATTTTTCACTGTTGGATCTCTGAACTTATCTGCAAAGAGATGTTAAGAAATGAAACAAAGCACACTGCCTTATCCATTTGATGTTCACATAGCTGTTACACCTTTCATCTCTGTGATCTTACCTTCCGTGTTAGTGCTTTCTCTCAGTCTCTCTGTCTCTGTCTCTGTCTGTCTGTCTGTCTCTCTCTCTCTCTGACATCAGGTAGAGAGCATTGTATTAGTCACGCTTCTCAGTTCAAGGTACATTATTATCATTTGTCCTTGCAAAGCCCTTTTCTTGTTTCCTTTTTCTAATTACCCATTTTCAACACCTAGATCCGCCCTGTTTGAGAGCTTCCCTAAAACATTCTCGTACGTTTAATATGTACTTTACTGTTTGTGCCCTAATAAAATGCATTATTTTATTGCATATATTTTGCAAGAAAGTGAATTGTGTTGTAGATCTCGTTCTGTTTCATATTTATTAAATCCAGCATTATGTTTTTAATATCTGTTCATTTTGCCCTGTGTGCTCTGGTCTATTGTGCTTTGCAACTGCACAGTGTCTCCACTATGTTTTACCTACAACTCTCCCGGAGAAACCCCAGACTGCTTCCTACTCCATGCCACTGTATGTGGTGTTCCGAAGAACATTCTCATACTTAATCCCTTAAGAACCCCTGTGAACTTTAGTGGGCAAGTCATAAAGGCTGGGACGAACGGTATGTGTACCCTTAATTTGCTTAAATGATTCTGGATTGCTTTTCACTATGACTGAGCAAAAGAGTTCAATCTGTACCACATTTTAAAAATCCAATCTTCTTTCAGTGGGCACCAATGGAATACTATGCAGCCATAAAGAAGGACAAAATTATAAACTTTGCAGCAACTTGAATGGACTTAGCGTCTATAATACCGAGTGATCTATCACACTGAAACAAAGAACTGAGTAGCACATGTTCTCACTCATAAGTGGAACTTGAACAATTATCATAATACTATAAGAAACGTCTTCACACCCGCAGAATTGAAAGGGTTCACAAGAAACTAGAGAAATTAGAACTTTCAGACCTTTCTGGTAGATTTAGAAAACTTGGAAAAATTGTTCACAGTGTCTAATAAA
>CAUYQG010082402.1:0-23039 GCA_963574415.1 Tarsius wallacei
GGTAGCGCGCGCCTGTAGTTCCAGCTACTTGGAAGGCTGAGGCGGAAGGATCGCCGGAGCCCAGCAGGTCGAGGCTGTGGTGGCCGGGAGCGGCCACTGCACTCCAGTCTGGGTGACAGAGTGAGACTCCAACTCAAAAAAAATAAAAATAAAAAATAAATAAATAAATAAATAATAAAAAAATAAAAAATAAAAAATAAAAAATAAAAGACTAAGCAGAAGCTGGACAATTTCTTAAAAAGTACAAGTCCTTCTTTGGAGTGTAGGTAGAAGGGCGATTGCCCTGTATTTACAGACATAAGTGTTTTATCTGTCTCCTAAAGCAAAAGATGATAAATCCCAGGGTTATCATTTCAGACATGCACACCAAAGTGAAGCAAGGGTAAGTGACTTAAGAGGAACATGTGGGCTGGGCTCAGTGGCTCAGCCTGTCATCCTAGCACCTTGGGAGGCCGAGGTGAGTGGATTGCCTGAGTCCACGGGTTCGAGACCCGCCCAGGCAACTTGGCGAGACCTCGTCTCTACAATAAATCAAAAATTAGCCAGGCGTGGTAGCGCATGCCTGTAGTTCCGACTACTTGGAAGGCTGAGGTGGAAGGATTGCTGGAGCCCAGCAGTCGAGGCTGCGGTGGCTGGGAGCATGCCACTGCACTCCAGTCTGGGCGACAGAGTGAGACTCCAATTAAAAAAAAAAGAAAAAGATGAACATGTGGCTGTTTTGCTTCACAAAAGAAGAATGTGCCACCGTCTAAGTTAGGGTTGGTCAGAACATCATCCATTCATTCACCTCCCTTGTACCTACAACACCCCATAACATGCACACCCATCGCCAATTGACGTTGCCTGGGGTCTATTAAAGGTCATGAGCTCCTCATGGCTGTGTCTTTATCTAAGTCTTTGTTTTTAGCAACAGAAAAGCATCTTCCAAAACTGGCAATTTATTTCAACAAGCATGGCTGCCAAAATTTATGATGCATATGTCAATTAATCTCATGCCTCAATCAACATCTTTTTAACATTTTATTAATTATATTGAATAAATATTTGTTGAACACTTTCTGTGCAGAACGCTGTTCTAGGTAGGTACAAAAAAGGTTGTAAAGATATAGAAGACTGGGCTCAGTGGCTCAGTCTGTCATCCCAGCACTTTGGGAGGCCGAGGCGAGTGGACTGCCGGAGACTGCGAGTTCGAGACCAGCCTGGGCAACTTGGTGAGACCTCGTCTCTACAATAAATAAAAAATTAGCCAGGCATGGTAGCATGCACCTGTAGTTCTGGCCACTTGGAAGGCTGAGGTGGAAGGATCGCCAGAGCCTAGCAGGTCGACACTGGGGTGGCGGTGAGCGTGCCACTGGACTCCAGCCTGGGTGATGGAGTGAAACTCCAACTCAAAAAAAAGATGTAGAAGATATTCTCACCCTTCACTCCACTCAGCTTATTAGACAAATAAGATAAAAATACTCATGACCATAAAACAAATACAGCTAAGGAAAGATAGAGATAGAGAGATAGAGAGAGATAGAGATAGAGAGAAAGAGATATAGAGAGAATACATGTAGTGAGACTGGGATTTCAAAGTCAAGGAGGAGTCTATCTGTTGGCAAGAGAATTAAGATTGCTTCATGGAAGAAGGACCTTGAAAGATGGATACAATTTCAACAGGCAACGACAGGGGTGTTGTTATGGAGAGTTATAGATTGATCCAGTGTAAAGGAGATCCAGTTTCTCTTCTGGGCTGAAAATCCAGTTTCCAGATTTTAATAGCTAGCCAGGTGATTCTTTTTTTTTAATACCTATTTTTTATTTTAAAATTATGGGCTGAAAAGGCCCAGAAGAGAAAGAGCACTGTGGCTGAGTTTGTCTGCTGCGAGGGTGCCAAGAGGAAGTCAGAATGGAGGGACACTCCAAGTGAGGACTTGGTGCTTAATTTAGCAGACAACGGGGGCGACGGGATGAGCACTGTGCTCAGATGATGGATATGAGCAGACACAGATTCGACATGAGGTCTTCTTCAGCACTTACCTCCATGACAAGCGCTCTGCATAGCCATGCTCCTTGCATTTTTCTGGAGCTATAAATGTTTTTATAACATTTTTCAAGGGACTGAATGGTCCATATATACATACATATATGTTAGATATAATATAGATCATATATTTTTGGAACTTGCTGTAAATGTAATAGATATAAAATATATACTCTATAGTTAACTTTTCAATTTGCTATAGAATATATATATCCCAGTTATATACATATGTGTGTATGTAATCATATATATGATTAATTATTAATAATATAAATTATATATATATATTCTTCCTTACTAGTAAGTGCCAGAACCATGATTCACACAGTCTTCTGCCATCACCCAAAAGGCACAATTCTCAACACTGACTATACATCCCATCACCTGAGGTGCTCACAAAATAATGAATGCTGAGACCCCCAACTCAGACCAATCCAGTTGCTGAGCCTGGACACTCCAGATTTTAATAGCTAACCAGATGATTCTCTTTTTTTTAATACATATTTTTTATTTTAAAATTGTGGGGTACAGTTAAGGGTTAGGTATACAAATATGCATTGTGCAGGTACCCTTGTTGATGAGGTGTGCCCCCCCCGTCCGGAGAAAGATATCAACTACTGTTAATCCCACCTCCCTTCCCCTCCCTGCACCCCCCATAGTTTCCTGCCACTGTCAATTCTTTTCTTACAGTATTACGATAGTTGCTCAAGGTCCACTTATGAGTGAGAACATGTGATGCTCAGATCTTTGTTTCTGTGAGAGATCACTCAGTATTATAAACTCTAGTCCCATCTAGATTGCTGCGAAATTCATGATTTTGTTCTTTTTTATTAGCCAGGTGTTTCTAATGTGCTGACAGAGTTGAGGATTCTTCCATTCAGGCAATTTACATCATCTTTTGAGGGGAGCCTTCTGTAACTGCACCTCAAGACACAACTGGGATAAAAATATTAATTTTGAATTAATAGGCATAGGACATCTTGAGCTTGGAATCCTACTGTGGTCTCGAGTTTGAACGAGTCAGAACTATCATCGGAAAGATTAAAAAAATACAGAAGAAGGGAGTGTAACTGAATAGATTTTTAACGACAAAGGGCTTTTTAGGCATTATTTTAACATGGAAGTCTGTGATCACCCTGGGCATGTGAGAGAGTGTTAGAGATTTGTGCCCTTCAGCATCTAGTGTCATTCATTGGGATCCGATCCAGGCTTGAAGATGGGGGTGGGGGGGAAGGGGGAAAGTGAACCCCATACCGCACTGGCTCTACCCACCCCTCTATTCCTCTTCCCTAGTTTTCCTGTGTCTCTCTTTTCTTGTGTGTTTTCTTCTTTCTTTTTTTTTATTCCTCCCATTTTTTCTGTCTTTTTTTGCCCCACATTCTGATTTTTCTTCTTCTTCTACCTCTCTAATAACTTATTTTTCTCACCAATACCCTTTCTCTTATTAACCAAGAAAACAACGTTTTAAATTATTAGTTATATTTACTGAATGAGTTTGAAGCTCCCTAGTCTTGGATTTTGGAGTGGCAAGTCGAGCATATTATCTAGTTGTTTTTTTGTTTTTGTTTTTTGAGTTCGAATCTCACTCTGTCACCCAGGCTGGAGTGCAGTGGCATGCTCACAGCCACCGCAGCCTCGACCTGCTGAGCTCAGGTGATCCTTCAGCTTCAGTCTTTCAAGTAGCTAGAATTACAGGCACGTGCCACTACACCCAGCTGATTTTTTTATTTATTGTAGAGATGAGGTCTCTCCAAATTGCCCAGGCTGGTCTCGAACCTGTAGACTCAGGCAATCTTCTCACCTCGGCCTCTCAAAGTGCTGGGATTATAGACGTGAGCCACTATGCTCAGCCAGTTTTTTAAAATTATTATAATAAAGTTTATATTACATAAGCTGTTTTTTGCTAAGAAGTTAGAAAGTAGTTTCTGCTGAAGAAGAAAGAAAACAAAACTCCCTGTCCCTTTGCCATATATTTAAAGGAAGATAAATGATCACTATATTTTAAAGGCAGCTATTGCAAATGTGCTTCATGGAAATTCTCATGAAAAATATTTGACAAGCTATGTGACAGTAACATGACCACTAGCTTTATAAATTAAAATGAGAAAAGCAAGTTGGGAACAATATAGCATCACTTCCCAAATGGTAGGAGGATATAAGAGCAGGAAAATCAATATATATGCAGAGATTCTCACCAGTCACAAAGGGCTAAGTGTAATCCTAAGGGAACACACTTGCAAATGATGACCTAGTTGACCAAAGAGAAAACACAACAACATCTATACAAAGTCCTGGCCTTACTTCATTTTGTCACTTCTTCTTCCAACTGTAATGGGTTTCTTAATACTCAGTCAGTCCATGTCTATGACTAATTTATTTTTAATTTTTTTGTAGACTCAGGGGCTCACTATGTTGCCCAGGGTGGTCTTGAACTCCTGGCCTCAAGTGATCCTTCCACCTTAGCCTCCCAGAGTGCTGGGATTACTGGTGTGAGCCACTGCTCCTGGGCCTATCTATGATTCTTAAGGATGAATCTCAAAAAGCATTTCTTCCAAGAATTCATCCTCGACTCTACCTCCATTATTTCAAGAATTTGTTTTCTCAAAGTATCCTTAGCCTCCTACAATGTGCCAGGTAGTCAGGTCAGCAATTTACCAATCTTATTTCTAATTGCTGCAACAATCTTAAAATGCAGATATTTGTATGCCATTTTTGCAAATAAGAAAACTAAGGCTCAGAGAAGATTAAATAACTTGTCTGTATCACACAACTAACACAAGTATAGTTGGCATTCAAACCCACGTGTTCAATTCCAAGGCCAGTGTCCATTCCACTTCCTCATATGGTCTCCCATACCTGTTTCTAACCAGTGCCATCATAAACTACCTATCTATTACTTTGTGGTAGCTTAACACATGTTTAGTTTGTTTCCCCAATCAGACTAAAATAGTGGAAAAAAAAATCCTGGAGAATTGTACTCCAAACATTCTGAGCAGTAGACACTGCTAGATATTGTTAAGGAAAATCAGCTACTTTGAGAGATCTATCTTCTCCTGGTTTGCATCTACCAAACCAAAAGTACCCTAGAGGAAAACTCATTAGGGGAGAGGAATGCGAAGGAACTTGGTGTATGTCTCTCATCTTCTACTACCAAGGAAAACATAATTTTGGAGAATTTTATTCTCTCAAAAACAATATTCACTATTTTGTAACCAGCATCTCCCTTAAAACAAAAAAACCCTGTAGAGAGTTCTAGATGTGACACGGACCGACAAGCCCCCTTTGTTTTGGAATACATGCTGGCACAGATATAGCCTAAGACTACATCCTTTATTGAGGCATTAATTCATATCGTTCGGGCTTCAAACTTCACCTGGAACCCTAGGAAGTCATGTGGTCCCCATTCTGTGTTTATATAATAACAACGTCAGTGGATGGCTTTAGGTTTCTTCCTGTTTAATTTCAGCCAGTGGTTTTGATCATTGTGCCATCGTGTTGGAAATGTTAAACATTCTTAGCCTGTCAACCAATAAACTTGCTCTCCTTCCTAGAAAGCATCCCTTCCAGATGCTCGGCCCCTCCCACGCCACGTCTCTGAACACATCCTGTTATTGTTGACTAGACTGTAAGCTAAGAGAGGGCAAGGCCCTTGTCTGCCTTGTTCACTACAGGCTCCCGGCATTCAGTTCAGGCCCTGGCGTGGTGTTGAAGCTCGGTATGTTTTGAATAAGTGAAAGAATAAAAGGATGGGGGAAATGAAAGTAGGACCAGAGGAGGGTGGGGGAGGGTCAGGGAGGGAAGGAGGAAATGAAGAGATCATATAAAAGAAGAAGAGAGACCAGTGCAAGATGAGGGAACCGCAACACACAGTTTGGAATCTGAGATGCCCGGCTTGTGAGTTATTTAACATCTCTGAGCCTCGTCTTTTTATTTGTGAAATGTCACCAATCAACTTCCTAGGGGTGCTGTGAGAAGGAAGGGGGATGATGCAGGCACAAGCCCCCGTATGCAGGAGGTGGGGCCCACGGAGGTTGACAAGCTGCCTGGGATTCCTTCACTCGGTGAGCAGGGCTGCCAGTAGGATCGGATGACAGGATTATGTGGCTCTGAGCCATGTCAGGCTGCTGAAGGAAGAATCTGAGCCTTATGCTCACTGCTTTGCCTCTCTTTCCAACTGAATCACTTCATTAAAATGGAAGGTTTACTAAAACAGTCTGCCAGGTCAGGGTGATTCATCCTCCCCAGCTGTGGCCGTCATCAGAAAGCCATGTGCATTTAGTACAGTTAGAAAGCCTGAATAGCCACTAATTTGCAGAGCTTTGGGTCTCGGTGTCATTTATTTTTGTATTTTGAAAGAGGAAGTGCACAAGACATCATTATGTCAGCCCCGCCTAAGAGGCTGGTGGGCTCTGAGTAAGTGGAGGCACATGTTGGCGCTTCCAAAAGGTTCTCTTTTCATCAAAAGAAAATACACATGTCTAATTGGCTGTTTGTATAAAATATGGGCCAATCTACATGTCTGGTTATTCCTTTCCCGGGTGGTGAGCTCTAACAAAATACATTTTTTAATGCTAGATGGGGATTTTAAAAGCGTACTCTCTACAAGCCCCAGATTTCGCGCCCGATTTAGCTTGTCAAGTAAGGCTGCTACTTACATTAAACAAGTAACATCTCATCCTGGACACAATTTCAAAAGTGAATTCTCTTCCTTTTCAAAACAGACAAACTAGCAAAATCCTACCTCTGCATCCTTCAGATAAAGCCTAAGAATCAAAACAGAAAGCTTTCTTCATCCTGAAAGGCTACAGACATATAAAAAACACACATATTAAAAAAGATATTCATAACATTACTATATTAAATATTTCCCACATATTAAATGGCCCTCTGGTACTGAAAAGGAAACAACATCATTTTCTAATCCAATTTATTCTGGTTTTACATATATATATGATTATCCAATATTTTGAGTAGCTTTTATAGCTCAGAAGCTGCCTTTTATCTGGAATTCCCCACCTTTAATCCCTCCTCGGTTGCCACATCACTCTGTTGTGCCTATTTTTGACTGGAGGGTGGGGGAGGGCAGGGAGGAGACCGTGGTGAGGCTCGCTGAGATGGCCCAAGGGCCTGAAGAGGCCTCAAGAGGCTGTCCTGGTGGCAGCGATAACAGAGTGCTAGACATTCCATTTAGAACACTGAAATAGCTGCATAACAACCCTCTGTCATTTGTTTTCAACCACACTGTGTGACTGAGAAGTTTTGCACTCCACGGGCTGTACTTGGGTTCCTCCCTTCTGCATATTTTCAAAATGGACTAAACAACCAGTTTCAGCTCCGAACAGCTCTCCCTTCATGAATCCCAGCCTTCAGAATCTACACACGCAGGGCTTCCAACACCATGGCGAAGTCGCCAGAGGAAAACCAAGTTTGTCCCTATCAATAGTATTGACCCAGCCAGGGTGTGTTTCACTTGAATTATGGGGGAATTGCTGGAAATCGTGCAACTGAAGACTGCATCCAGAAGAAGGCCATTTGTTTAGACATGTTGCTAACTTCTCCCACATTGAATCATTTAGCAAGATTTCCATCGGTAAGCTGCAGTTTTACAGTGGTGCCAGTAGGCAGTATGACTAGGATTGTGAAGGACAGAAATGTGTTACTTTTGCCTGAAAGCACCAAAGAGTGGGCTGGCTAGAGAAGACAGTGAGCCCGTCACCTACCAAGATCACTTCCTCAGGCCCCGACCCTGGGCCCACGCCACATCAGAACAGTCGATCCAACGTGGCCCTTTTGCATTTTTCAAATACCATAGGGACATACAAAAAGGCTGCCACCAAACAATTTTTCCATGACACCTAGATCCCTGTATCATATGGTATTTCTATGAACTGAAAGAGATCCCTACATTTACAACTCCAGAACACTGCGTGTGTTTTTTGCCCATCATCACTGTAGCCCCGCAAAAAGAGTGGCTGTCATGGTCTTAAGGCAATGACTCTGGACAACCGGACTTCCTCAAAGACTTCTTACATCTTGGCAGAAAGAGAAGTGCTGTATTCCTCTTTCAATCATGGTTTTATTATGTGATGCTCGCTAGTCTTGCCCTTGAGCGCAATGTCTGGCAATTAAGAGTAGATCTTAACACAGAGACGACTTTAATTAACTATATGAAGTCAATGGAGAATGTAAGCCTGGCTGGAAGGAATATATGCAGTAAAGGTTTCGTCCAGGAAAAACACAATCATCCCAAAGAACATCCAGCCCTAAATGAGGGCTGCACCCCAAACAAGTGCCATAGCACATATTGATAAACTTGTGCAGGATGTTTGGCTCTAACAGTAAAGCTGGTGGGTGTAAGAGAGACATCCTTGTGAAGGTCAAAGGTGCCAGCCAGTGATCAAGGCAGGGCAGCCCGCTTAGACAGCTTGGCAGGCAGCGCCATGGCCATGTGTGCTTCCTGTGGCCCCACAGTCAAGGGCAACCTCCTCCAAGACATGGGATCAATTCTACCAATTTGTGTCTGATTTACAAGCCTATCCTCAAAACCTGGAAGTAAACTTTCGAAACAGTACAAATCTGAAGATGATGCCTGAATTTCAACGAGACTGAATGGACAAAAATAAAAGTCTCCTTCAAGTAGAAACAAGTTGGATGAGCAATGAACAAAACATTGCTGAAAATCTCACCCAATTGAAGACTTTGCAGCAGGCCTGCCCTGCCGCAGGCCCCAGGGGAAACTGCATACCCTCTCCAGGTGTGCTGCCCATTGGTGATCAATTTGTAAAATGTAGTCGCACTGCAACTGAATATATGCATTATTGGGATAATGTCTGCCTCATGCAGGGTGACCAGCTTTCCTGGTTTGCCTGAAGAGCCCCAGCTTTTGCATGGAAGGTCCAATGCCCCAGACAACCCTTGAGTTCCTAGTATGAACCAGGCCTACTTTAATACTAAAGGGGTTGATCACATACTCTACAGCAATAAAAAGGGTTATTTTCAAAACTGATTTTCAAACTCAGTTGCATGAGGTCCCAAGTTCTGACTGTGCCTTGAACCTGCTGCCACCCCTGAGCTGTAACCACTCCGACGTCAGACTTATGCAGGCACGGGACCTAAGAAATTATCCCGGCTCCACGACCTGCATTTCATTAACTGCGTCTCCACTTGCTCAGCCTTGCTAAGAAGGATCCTGCTGGTCTTGGTGGCTCAGAGGCTGCTCTTCCAGCCACACATTCAACAGGGCTGACATTTTGTCTACCTCGCTTCCTCTTCTCTTGTGAATTATTGCCGGATACATGGGCCTCACACTTTTCACTTGTTGTATAATGTACTCCCATCCCCTCAGAACCATTAGTACATGGACAGTTTCACAACTAGCAAACTATTCATCCCGAGTCCAAAGGGAGAACGTTTTCTTCATTTTCAATTTTCTAAACACTTCTGCTTTTGTTTCTGTGGTAATCACAGGGTGTCTGTCCCTAGTAGAACTTTGAACTGCTTTTGAATTTTGAACTGGGACTGCTTTTGCATGTAAAAGACCAGAATCAGTTCAAAATGATTGCAGAAACCCTTCCTAGTCAAGCTGCAATGAGACAAGCATGTTAATAATCGTGATGACTGAAATAAAAATGTGGGCTCATTGCTGCTAAGCCCATCTGTAGGTGACTCAGTGAGTAGGACCAATGAGGCTTTCAGTTAAGCCTAATTTGTTTATTTATTAATTTTTTTAAGTTTAAATAAATAGAGAAGTTTCTGTATTGGAACCACAATGTTTGTAATAGAAATAAAGAACAATTCAATCCTTATGCTAGATACCAAAGATATTTTGAAGAATAAATGGTAGTCTTTAGACACTGGCTACATACAGATATAAAAGATAGAAACATTTTTTTAAATGACCCTAAGAAGATGAGTAAACCAAATGAAGCTCTAACCAAAATGGGAAAAGTTACAAGACAAAAAATTAATAGATTCAGTTATTAAACTTGCTGATTAGAAGCGATAATAATTATATGATTAGAGTTGCTCGATTAAGGCCATTAATGAAGAAGTGTAAGGTCTGACTTGCAGATGTAGATCTGGGAACCATCCATTGAAATTTGGTAATAAAAGCCAAGAATGGAAATTAAATATTGGGGTACATAGAGCTGAGGAGGAACAAGAGTTGCTAGAAAAGACGTCAGTAAAAATAATTAATAGAAGCACAGAGATGAGACACTCATGAGGTCCAGGCAAGAAAACAAGTAGGCAGGGGTGGGTCACTTCCAAAGCTTTCTTCCCATTCGATCTCCCGTGCATTAATGACAAGCACTGTATGTGAAGATATCTCTATATGTTTATTTCTGTCTTTCTAGGGAACGTAAGGATGTAGAGGGAATGCACCAGAGCAGCTGTCTTAGAGCCTTGGAGTCCCAAAATCATTTGAGATGGATAAACTCAAGGACAGAGAAGAAAGAGACAGGCTGGTTTGGAAAAAAAAAGTGAATTACCATTAAAAAAGGATTTGTAGGCAATTTATGGAAATATAATCTATGAGCCCCAGAAATGATTTTATCCTTAGTTTTTGAGAATTGGGATTATTATATTCATAATGAGAGTCATAAATTATGAACAAGAAGGAGGTTGGTTGTTGTTATCAGATTCTGCCAGCCTTTTCAATTCCACACAAGAGGGCAACAGAAACAAAGCAGTGAGGCGAAATTCCAGTTTGAACATCTCGGGAATTTGCATTTAACAAGAAAAGATCATCGTTGTAAATATATTTCCCAATTTGTAACAGCTGAGACTCATAAACGGAAACTCTACAGCACATAACAACTGACAGGTTATCAGCATGTGTTGGCAAGAGCCCTTTGGCTATTAAAAGATAATTAAAACTAGCTATAATCTTCCAGCTGCTTCATTTAGTCATTTTGTTTTATGTGAATGTGATAAGGCTCTGATTCATTTTAAACGGACAGCTCCCCTTTATCAGTTCTTGGGTTGAGCCAGTGAGTGAGTTCCTCATTCGCAGATCTCTTTCCAGCTACACAATTGACTCAAAGCGTCTTCCTCCATCTCTAGCGTCAATGGATCTGCCTGCCTGAGAATTGGGGTCATCCTTTATCTGGCACAGTTAAAGCAAGCAATTGCCCACCCATATTATGTCTTCGGAGTAAGTGCTTCCATAACCATTTTCCTAAAAAATAGAGTTGTTCCATGTTTTCAATGGAAGAGGAGCAAAAGAGAACAGGTTTCGACTGGATTTCAATTAAGCTTAGAAATAGTTTAATGGCTATGAAGACCAATAGTGCAGAAACACATTATCAAAGAGACCATGCAGTCTTCCATTCTGGAGATTAGGAAGTAATTTTAAAAAAAAAATGATTACCTTTTTAGTATGTATTGTTTATACCCTCAGTAGCCAATAGTCACCCGGATAGATAGCAAAACATTTCAGGCTGTTTCTAAATACAGAGTAGTGGCATATTTTTGAGAACTATTCTTGCAGTGTTCAATGAAAGATTTTCCATTAAACCTTTATGTGTAGTTTTCTTATACAAGGACCAAATAGAGCCACACACATTCTTATAGTTAGGCTGATTTAGAGAATGACAACAGCGATCGGTTTGATGGAATTCTGCACGCATGGTCAACTCTGGCGCCACAGTGGCCTACCCAGGCCTCCCCTTTCAGACAGAAAACAAGGTTTATCCTTAATTTGCTCTTCCTAGAACAGATCTTGCTTTCCTATGCCGCTTGACTACAGCACATGAGATCTTTCTCCTATAAGCATCTTTCTGTTCTTTGAGTGTCATGCTGGACGGTTGAAAAAACGAAAACCTATCTTTCCATTCTTTCTTTGCTTGGGTATCTTCTTCCAAAGTCATGGGAATATGTCCTTACCTCGGGAGCCTTCCCTAAACATTTGAGTGTGGGCTTTGGGACTCCCCATGCATCCTGTACTGACATCTACCCCTGTATTTTTGTCCTGTACTGTCCTGTCCTGTCATTACCTTTCTACCTCTCCTCCTTCCTCTTCTGCCTCTGCTAGAATAGAAGTTCCTGGAGGGCAGGACCCATGTCCTGTCTTTCCTAGCTAATAACAGGTGCTGAATAAATGTTGAATGAATACATGGGGGAATGAATAAGAGAAATTATCTTTTGAGGAACAAAGTGGTAAAATTAATATGTTTCTCATTTTCATGGGGACTGAATCCCTTTTTGAGATTTCGGTAGAAATAAAAGATTAATAGGGAAACTTATCGGTAAGGAAGAAATCCAAGCAAGAATATTCATGAAAAAGGACCACTTCAAAATGAGACTCTCATCAAGGCTTCCCCTCTTAAGCTTTCACATTAGTTTTGGTGTCAGTTCTTATGAGCCGGTGTGATCTCCATCCTGTTAGAGGGTATTTCCTTGGTCTTGGCACTTCTATCTCCCATCACATCTTCATAGTTATCACGCAAGGAGGGCACTGAAAAGTGTTTTGGGCATATTCTTACGAGGTCTCGGCAGTGAAGGACAAAGGACTCTCTGTTTATGGTTTAGTCAAGTCCAGGAAATCAGAAACAGTGATAATACTTTTGCTTGAGTTTAAAAATCATTACTGATATTCCAAATTTTAGCTAAACTGAAAGCCAATTAGAAGCTTGATTTATGTCTACTTAGGCAGGCCCTTCCTGGGCTGTGATGACATCCAGATCTTCAGAGTCCAATCTCACCTTCTACAACAGTTCATCTTAACAGTTCATCAGTTCTTTAATTAATGATAAATGCCATCCAACCTCACTGATACTGGCCTTATTCTGCTGAAGACCCCCCAGAGCTTCCTTAGTATTAGAAGGAAAGTCATCAGTGTTTGACCTTTGATTTTAAGAAACACAGCTACTCTGTGGATCTATAATTCTTTCTGGTCTTGTACTCTCTATCTTTAAAACAACGGTTTTCAACCACTGGATCACAGGCACTACCGTATAAGTGATGTGTTACTAACAATACCACCACCACCCCACTCCCCAAACACTTAGATCAGGCAATTTGTAGATATCTCATGTAGTCCTCCTAATGATTCTTTGAGGTGGGTGCTCTCATTTCAATTTCTACAAAAAACCCGAGGCACAGTGGGGTTAGGTAACTTGTCCATGGGCCAAACAGCTAGTCCTGGTAGAGCCTGAATTTTGTCCAGGTCTCTCTAACCCTCCAGCCAGTGTTCTTCATGAATAAACTGCACTGCCTCCTTCATACTTAAGACATACAAGTGATTTTAAACACAAACCTGCAGAAGTTCAGAACCATTCCTTATATGAGCATCTCTCACACTTATTTGCAATGCCTGAGAAAGGGGAGGAAGTCCAGCAGTTGTTTGAGAAGCTGTTCCTCTCATAACTCCCAGTGGGCAACCATTGCCAATGCTGCTTCAGCAATGGAGGTAGGTGCATTCTAGATTTATTTTCCTGTCTTCCGCATTACATAGGAAGACATTATCGAATCTGAAGCCCAAAGAAGTGTAAACATCCACTTTTGTCAGTTACTGCGAACAAAGGTTGAAAACCATGACTTCAAAGCATAGTAGACACCTTCCTGAAACCGAGCCTGGTCACCGTGCAAACTCAGGGCCCACTTAGTCCTTTGCACCCCCTAATACCCAATCCATTCATTCAGAGACATTCATGTATACCTTCTGTACATCAGTTAACATCCAGTTAAAAGGATTTTTTTAAACCTACATTTGACAATCAAAATTTACCTTACCAAAACATTTATAAAGAAGCCAAACGCTTAGTTTAGAAACTCTTTATAGTGCACTATCTTGGTAAACAAAATACCCCTCCCCCCAGATATAAGTACTTCCCCGATAAATGGAGAATCAGAGTTTTCAAGATGTCCAATAACTTAAAGTAGGATTTAAGATTTCTTCCTCTGACCTCCCAAGCCAACTCCTTCCTATTTTCATTAGAGGATATCCCTGGTGTAATTATTTAGATTCATGTCTGTCTTCTCTGCAAGTTCCTGTAGGGTAATGACTATGATCTGTTCATCTCTTAATTTACAATCTCCAAAGAAGATTCTGGTATACAGTAGGCATTCAAGAGACATATGTTTTAAAAAACTGAGAAGAATGGATTTGTTTGTATCTGTCTAGGGATTCTTTTTTTTTTAAATCTAGATCAATGGTTCTCAACTGGGGTGATTTTGAACCTCCTTCCCATCCCCCAGAGAATACTGGGAAATATATAGAGACATTTCTGGTCTTCACCTCTTGGGGAGCTGGATGTCTTCTGGTATCTAGAGGGCGAAAACCATGGATGCCACTTAACATTCCACAGTGCATAGGACAGCTCTCACAAAACAGGATTACCTGGCTCCCAAACGTCAACAGCGGCGAGGTTGAGAAACCCCAATTTGGATATAGAGTATCTACAAAAATTCCAGAAGCAGACAAGAGATCTCAGAAATAAGCCAGCTCTCATTTTAGAAAAAAAATGCCGTGGCACCCACTCATAGCATTTATAGAAACTGTTTCACAGAAACATAAACTAAATTGGAGATCGCAGGTGGTCATTTTCATCTCACAGCTCATTTTTGTTCTCCCAGCCTAAGCCTCAGCCAGATAGCATCTTTGGACTTTCAGGGTCAGCATTTATACACTGACCCATAGCCCAGAATAACCCAAAGAATGAGACTTTCATTCAATAACAGTGGCATTATTTTTTATTGTGGGTCATGGTTCATAATATGCAATTCAGCTAAAAGGGAAAGACACAAAACATTCGAAATGACTGGCAGGAGAAAACTCTAAAAATGCTCCAGCACAAAAGGGGATTAAAATGTCACAGGAAATTTTTTTCCTGAAAATGGAAGGGCTTATGAATGCTTCATTCTTTCCAGAACAGTTAAAACACTGTGTGCATGAACTGCTGGAGTTCGGAAGGCAGGGCAGGCCTTTCCTTTTGTTCTGCTGCTCAACCCTAGAAGGCTTTCCCTGATGAACTTGAGCCACGAGCAGTGAGAAGTTAGGGGGGAAGAAGCTTCATCTAAATGAACAATCTGGATGGTATTCATCCTCCCATTCAGCCTTTCCAATGAAGAGAAGCTGCCTTGAACTGGGAAGCAAAACAGACAGAGCAGTGCCGGCTGGCCAAGTCTGTCACTGGAGATAGCATTTGCCTGACATTTTAACTGTCATCTATCACCTGAAGACTCGTTTGTCCAAGGCCAAATGAAGCCAGCTCTTGCCCTGACATGGAATTCAAAGTGATGAATGGGTCTACCAGAAAGAATGACTCTCAGTGAAACATTCTGCATTGGGTGGCATGAATCAGGTGTCAACAGGAAGCTGGGCCCTGTCAGCCCCGGGCCTGCCTCCTCCAGACGTTGGGTCCCATTGACTCTCCAGTTACTAGTCAGTGAAGGGACTTTGCATGGTAGTGGCAGCCCTGAGCCGCAGCTGCAGTTTTCAGCTTGCCTGTGAGACGTGATGGGGGCTCTAAGGGGATAATGAGTGTTTCTTTACTGACAATCTGCAGATGATTCGAACTTTCTGGAGTTTAAATTAATTTCCGGTTTGGGATGTTTGCAGGAAGAGAAAATAATTATCTCCAAAATTACAAGTAATTAGCTGTTTGCTTGTCATTGTGGGATAAGATCTCACTGCCCTCCCACACCACACTCAAACATACCCCCCGCCTCTCCCCCCTCACATTGCGCTCTGGTTTTTCAGGTATTCTTTACAAGTCTCAATCTGGAAGGTTAGAGTCTACTTCCCACCCAGCCCTCACTGAAGTATTCACTATGCTCACATGAGCATTGCATTTATTCCTGAAGAGTAAAGAAAACAGCAGGAACACAAAGCCCAACCCAGAGACTTCTGCTCATTAGATAGGTGCGACAGACTCCACACTGCCCAGGACTCGAGAAGAGCAAAGCAAAACAAAACAAGCAAACAAATTAAAAAACACTTTCCCCTCCAAGTGTCCTTTCTTTAGGCAAGTGCCAAGGCTAGCACAAGTCCCACAAGAAAAAGACAAGAGATTAGGGATCTCGAGATGATTCTACATTCTGGCTTCAACACTGACTAGCTGTGGAACCTTGAGCTGGTCACTTAGACTCTCCGGGCCCCATTTTCCTCATTATTATTATTATTATTATTATTATTATTATTATTATTATTATTATTTGAGTCAGAGTCTCACTCTGTTGCCCAGGCTGGAGTGCAGTGGCACACTAAGAGACACTGCAGACTCGACCTCCTGGGTTCAGGTGACCATTCCTCCTCAGCCTTCCAAGTAGTTGGAACCACAGGCACACACCACCACGCCCAGCTAATTTTTTGGTTTATTGTAGAGAAGAGGCCTTGCCATGTTTTTCAGGCTGGTCTTGAACCCCTGGACTCAGTCAATCCTCTCGTCTCTGCCTCCTAAAGTGCTGGAATTACAGGCGTGAGCCCCTGTGTCTGACTAGTTTTTCCTTGTGTTTAACAGGATTTTAAAACTCCCTGTAAAACAAGGTTTTCCAACAGTGGCACTATTAGACTGGATACTTGCTTGGTTGGAAGGGGTGTCCTGTACATTGAAAGAAGTTCAGCAGCATCACTGGCCTTGGCCCACTAGATGCCAATAACATCCGCTTCCCAACTATAATAATAAAAGGCATCTCCAAATATTGACAAGTATTCCCTGGAGGGTAAAATTCCCCCTGCTTGAGAACCACCGTTGCAAAGGAACCCTATCTCCTTTAAATTTTTAATAAGACATCACCCAGAAGCATTAATTCTACCACTAAAGACTTAAGGAAGCCACAAGGAAAGCGGCTGTGAGTGAAATGAGGGAACTCTGGGTGGAAAAGTGGGTTCAGGGTAAAACTGAGGACCACTTGGCCTTGCTGGGAGATTCTGGCTTTTGTTTTAACTTTGGGCAGGGGATAGGAGGAAGACATGGCCCGCTTTCCTTTGCTACCTCCCAGCTTGTGGGGGTTTGAACAAGCTAGCATATATGAAAGTGCATTGAATGATGCCTCTCACCCTTTGTGCAGTCACAGCCAAAGAATTAGTGCAATGTCGCTAGTGCACATGGAATGTCACCCGGGCACTCTCTTCGCATCAGGGGCAAAACCACATTGCGTGATGATTCTAGGTTGTAGGTTTCAGTCAAATAAATCAGCTAGGCGTCAGCCATATGCCAGTAAAAATGACGGAAACCCAGCATCATTGAATGTGTCAAACATATCTTGTTTGTTGTTATTTTATTATGAACCATATCTGCAAATTCTTCCTCCCAACAAGTGGTGGTGGATCAATTTCCGCTCCCCTTGAAACTGGGCAGAACTTTATGATTCTGTTGACTAACAGAATACAGAAAAAAGTGACATTATGTAATTTCCAAGGCTTGGTCATAAAAAGTCACACACATCTGACCTGCTCTCTCCTAAAATGCATACTGTGTGGAGAGGACACATGTGGATATGCCAGCTGGCAGCCTCTGCTGAGGTCCTGACTGACAGGCTGCATCTACTGCCACTCATCCAGGTGAATGAGACTTTGGGTGATTCCAGAGCCCAGTTGTGAGCCATCCACACAGCCTTTGGTCCTTCCAGCTCATGTCACAGTCATTGCAGACCAGACATAAGCCATCTCTACCATGTCTTGTTCAAATTCCTGACTCTCAGAATCCATGAGCATAATAACATGGTTGCTTAATGCCACTAAGTTTGGGGTGGTTTGTCGCCTAGCAACAGTAACAGAACATACCTCCATGAAGTTTGATCACTAATTGCCCAAAGAATTGTTCCTTGAAGAACCTGGGTCTTGTGAGATTAGCTCAGCTGGAGATGACGTCGGAAACAGCCAGGGGATGTGTCTGCACTGGCCTGGCAAGGAGCTTAGTGCCACACATTTCAACAGTGGTGTCTAGAGGTCGTACTTGATGTGTTGATTTGCAGAGGTTGCGACTTCTTCCTTGTCCCCATGCACAGAGCAGTTTGATCAGCAGAAAAGAGAGTTGCACTGACATGTTGGACAAGAACATTAAACGTGAGCGTTGGAAGAACACTCCCTTGAGAAGCCGGGAATGTTCAAAAGCTGGTTATTGGGTCAGGAGCAGCCTGTTTTAGAGATCAACCTGGCATTGGCCCAGAAGCTTGGCAGTGACCCCTAGTTCTTTCTTGTGGGAGGGGTCACAGAAACAAGTATGGCTACGATCCACCAACTAGAGAGTCTGTGCCTGATTCACCATGACTTCTTGCCCATCTTGATCTTCAAAGACAACCGTCTTGATGAAGAAAGAGAACAGTGGACTGGACAGAAGGGAAATGGTAAAAAGCTGCTTTCTAAACAGACGTGAAGAAACTAGACTGCATTGGAAAAATAGCAGAGTGTGTACGGGGATCTAATGAGCACGTGGATAATTCAGGATCATTTGTGCATTTTCTAAGTAAGCCAATTCTCTGAGGCAGCCTCTTCCCCCTTGGAACAAACAAACTCTACTCCCTGAAGGCTCTTCAGGTATTTCATTTAATTTGGATTTAAACTGCAGCTAGATTCGGATTACCAACTGCAATTCAGGTAGATAAGTAAAACTTTATATGAATAGCTCTTGTAAAACACTAGATGAATATTTTTTTTTTAATGCAGTAACAGTGGGGCACCGGTCTGAGGCAAATATATGTGATTTCATACTTCATAAAATATTTAAACATCTTTAAATTACTTCTGGAAGCATTCACATTTGAAAGTCTCTTTCTAAATAAAATGCTGACTGGCTGCTTAAGAATTTGGAATAAACCACAAGAACAGGTGTCCTATAGGGATATTTGATTATTGAGTTTCTTTACAAATTAATCTTGTGGTTTGTAGCTATTTCAGACAAGTCAAACTAAAGTCAAACTAAATTAACTAGTGTTTTGGTTTATTTACATTTCTAAAATCAGGCACTAAATTAGGTTTGTATTTGGGCATATTTTAATCTAAGAAAAGTGAAAAGTTTTTTTCTCGAACTATGAAATAGTTCAAGCTAATCTGTGACGTTTAGGGGTTTAAAATTCACATATCCTTAACACACATATTAAATTTATTTAATGTTAGTACTTGATTTCATTTATTTATTATCAATAATTTTTAAGGGATCATGCCTAAAGCAGGAAGAAAATGTATGTAGTTTCCACGAAATTTCTGTTGTAAGGTGACCCAGACTTTACAGAGTAAGAATTACTGATAACACAAAATACTGAGTAGGTATTGTGATAAAATGAAAATCTCAAGTAGAAGGTACAGTAATAAATTCAGATGAGTGGCTTTTTATCGTGGTAAGTAGGGAGAAAGTAAAAAGAGATAAGTTAGGAATTTGAAATATTAAAATTTTATAAAACATATAAATATTTTCATTTGGAAAAGTTATGAAGCTATATCTAATATTTATCTTTTCCTTCTTCCCCTCTCTCCCCCTCCCTTTCTCCCCTTCCTTCCTTCCTTCCTTCCTTCCTTCCTTCCTCCTGGGATTTTGCTCTGTCTCCCAGGCTCACTGCAGCCTCAATCTCCTCAGCTAAAGTGATCCTTCTGTCTCAGCCTCCTGAGTACCTGGGACTATAGGCACACCATCATGCATAGCTGGTTTTATAAATTTTTTTTGAGAAATGAGGTCTTGCTATGTTGTCCAGGCTGGTCTCGACTCCTGGCCTCAAGCGATCTTCTTACCTCGACCTCACAGAGTGCTGGGATTACAGGTGTGAGCCACAGCGCCTAACCTACATATCATTTCTTTATCACCAAAGTTAAAATCCTTACTCCTCATGATATTTTGGGGGTTAGTCCCTGAAATGGTGGCAGCAGCAGCCACCAAATAACCACAAGGAGAAGCCCTGAACTGTGGAAACTCATATACTTGGCATCAGTTCCTAGCTCTGCTAATTATTTGGATTTAACTTGACCCCATTCCTTTAACCTCTCAGGCCTCAACTTCTTAATCTTTAAGATGGGCAGCACATCAATGATACTTACTACATTGAGGATTAAGTGTGATAATTATGTATCATGTTTAGACAGGCTCTATACAAAATACATACTGAATAAAAAATTATTACTCTCTCTCTTCATTCAGTGTGACCACTTCAAACCCATGTTTATCTGTTCACCTTCCTAAACTACTCTTTTTTATCCTACTACCTTTCTACTCAAAAGTCTTCAGTGGCTTCCTATCACCTACCAAATAAATTTCAGACTCACTGAAGTCTGGCCTCAAACTTTGTTCCCAGTCTTATCATCTAAATATATTTCCTACACACCCCACATTTCACTGAATCTGGACTACATTCTTCATGGCTCAAACCATCCTTTTCAACTCACTCTGATGCCCACTTAGAATAACTTCCCGTGACTTTTGCCTTGTTAAAGCACAGCTACCTTCCACCGCTCAGACCCAGTGATCAATCTCTCTTTACCTTACTGCTCTGTCGACTACACCCACTTGCTCTAAGCGTGTGTTTTATTTCGATAGCCTGTTACGAAACCATATACTCCCTTGAATTGTCAATATTTATGACAGTTTATATCTCTTATCTCGTTTAATTGTAATCTTCTTGAGGGTGGTGATCTTGTGCTATATGATTTTTGCATCATAGACAATACCAGCAAAGATCTGGCATGCAGTTAATTTTGAACAAATATTTGTGAGATATTTATGGGCTGGTATAGTTGATGCAGAAAACAAGATTTTTGTTTCTAAAATGTAGCCACTCTTAAATATTTGTGCTAGTTATTGCTACGTTAATAAAGTTGATTCCACGAGAAATTGGCCACTATCCCAATTCTTCAAGAAAGAGCACAGGCACCAGTGCAACCATGTTGGCACAGAGATAAGCACTTTACAGATGATGGGAAGAGGTTTTCAAAGATAATATGCTTTTCATAGAACGAGGAGTGTTCTGTGCTCTTGGACTGGAACCTACTTGTTTAAATTCTAAGGAAGACGTGGCAAAAATTGAAATCCTAACCTCTGATTTCCCCAGAAAGCTAGTACTATTTTCCTCATCCCACCCTATAACACCAGGCATGGATGCTCTCTGACAAAAGGCTGAACCAATGAAGCAACAAAAAAACAAAACATTAAAACTACAAAGACAGCCGGGCTCGGTGGCTCAGCCTGTAATCCCACGCCTTTGGGAGGCTGAGGTGAGTGGATTGCCTGAGCCCGTGGGTTCGAGACCCGCCTGGGCAAGCGAGACCTCATCTCTACAATAAATCAAAAAATCAGCCGAGCGTGGTAGCGCGTGCCTGTAGTTCCAGCTGCTTGGAAGGCTGAGGCGGAAGGATCGCCGGAGCCCAGCAGGTCGAGGCTGCGGTGGCCGGGAGTGGCCACTGCACTCCAGCCTGGGCGACAGAGTGAGACTCCAACTCAAAAAAAAAAAAAAACTACAAAGACAACCCATAGCTATAGCGAAAACTCAAATCCTCCCATTGTGCCTTCACTCACCCTATACAGATGTCCATCTCTGAAACTATAACACTCCATGCAACCTGTTTAAGGCTCACTCATTAAAATGCGGTGTATTTTAATATCTTGTCACATCCCAAGGACCTAACAGCACCCGGCACGTGGAGGCATTTACAAATGATTTTGTGAGTGAGCAAGTGAATGAATGAATGACCATGTTCCTCTATACAGAAAAGGAAAGACAACAAAAGCACTTTGTTTGCAGTGAGCCAGTGGAGTGGGTTACAAAAAAATCCAAGATTCAATGTTTTGAGTTTAGCAAAACCTAGATAAAACAGAAGACTTAAAAGGCTGTCTTTGAAAAGAAGCCAAGGGGATTCTGGGCTTTGAAGACATGTTGTCCCTGATGTGTGTGCTGTTTCTTTCCTTCTGGGCTTGAGAACATGCTGCAAACTTAAAGGTGGGGTGAAGGGTGCTGTCTCAGGCTTCCTCTGGGTTTCTTGTACCATATCTACAAGAAAGTATGGAGGATACATGACTAGTTCCCAATGGACTGTATTGCGAAGGCATGTGTTTGAAAGGTTTAGTGTTCCATTTTGGGACATGAGGCTTGACACATTAAGTGTAGGCAGTATCCAAGGTTAGACATGCTTCTACCAACTTCATGCCAGAGTTGAAGTTCATACACTGGACTTAGGAGGGTTGGTCTCATTATGTACAAACGAAATATAGTCTTTGCTATAGCAAGAGTTTGATAGCTATCTGCCTTTAAAGGTAAATCTGTTTGATTAGAAAACTCCTTGTTTAAAACTGCACAGTTTCTAAGCTGCCCTTGTCATTGTCTTTCTCCCCTGAGGATACTTTAAACACTCTAATTTCAGATCCACTACGATTGCTCTTCCTTAACTGCCACTTCATGTAATTATCCAAGCATGGGTAGTTTCATTTTATTATGATTTTGTTTTGTTTTGTTTTTGTATTGGAGTCTCACTCTGCCGCCCAGGCTGGAGGGCAGTGGCAAGCTCATGGCCGCCACAGCCTCGGCCTGCTGGTCTCAGGCGATTCTTCCGCCTCAGGCTTCCAAGTAGCGAGAACTACAGGCATGCACCACCACACCCAGTTAATTTTTTGATTTATTGTAGAGACGGGGTCTCTCCATGTTGCCCTGGCTGGTCTCAAACCAGTGGGCTCAGGCAATCCTCTCATCTCCACCTCCCAAAGTGCTGGGATTACAGGCGTGAGCCACCACGCCCAGCACGTGGATAGTTTTATATTCCCCCAAAGTAGTTACTTCACAGAAGGATGAGCTAGGTTGCTGATTTTCACTGTCCTTTTGGTTTTCTTTTTTTTTTTTTTGAGTTGGCATCTCACTCCGTTGCCCAGACTGGAGTGCAGTGGCCGCTGCTGGCCACCGCAGCCTCGACCTGCTGGGCTCCGGGGATCCTTCCGCCTCAGCCTTCCGAGTAGCCGGAACTACAGGCGTGCGCTACCACGCCCGGCTAATTTTTTTGATTTATTGTAGAGATGAGGTTTCGCCTGCCCAGGCGGGTCTCGAACCTGCGGGCTCAGGCAATCCACTCACCTCAGCCTCCCAAGGCGCGGGATTACAG
>CAUYQG010082405.1:0-13946 GCA_963574415.1 Tarsius wallacei
CAATTGACCCTTGAACAACACAGGGGTTGGATGCCAACCCCTGTGCAATCAGAAATCTGAGTATAACTTTTGACTCCCTAAAAACATTACTAAGAGCCTGCTGTTGACCCGAAAGCCCCGAAGACATCTGGTCAATAGCACAACGGTAGTACCCAAGACTGTCCCTAAGGACATCTGGTAAACCACACAATAGTGGCGCTAAAGACTATGTCCCCATGAACATCTAGTTGCCTGTGCAGTAGTGGCACCCGAGACAAAGTCCCCATGAATATCCAGCCACCCGCATGACAATGGCACCTGAGAAAATGCCCCCTTGAACATCTGGTTGCCTGCACAACAGTGGAGCCTGAGACTGTCCCCATGGACATCTGGTCACCCATGCAATGGGGGGTACCTGAAACTAAGATCCCACAGACATCTGGTAACTCACATAATAGTGGCACCCAACCCTAAGTGCCCATGGGTATCTGGCCACTCACTCAATATTGGTGTCCAAGACTAAGTCCTGGAAGACATCTGGTCACCCATGTGACAGTGGCACCTGAAACTAAGTCCTCTGGAAGTCTGGTCAACCACAGGACCATGATAATTGACACCACGTCCCCACAGACAACTGCTCGGATGCACAACATTGGAGCCCAAGACTAAGTACCTGCGCATAGCTGATTATCCCTGTGGCATTGGCGACTGAGACCAAGTCCTCGTGGTCATCTGATTACCAATGCAACCGTGGCACACAAGACTCAGTACTGGGGGACATATGGTCACGTGCATGACAGTGGCACTTGATACTAAGTCCCCACTGACATCCACACACATACATTACACAGGAGCCCGAGACTAGGTATCCACGAATATCTGGTCACCTGCGTGATAGTATCACCCAAGACTAAGTCCCCACAGACATCTGGTCGCCTGTATGACAGTGGCCCCTGAGACTGTCTCCATGGACATCTGCTTGCCCATGTGATGGGGGACCCCAAGACTAAGTCCACACAGACATCTGGCTTCCCATATGAAAATGGCACCCAAGACTAAGTGCCCATGGACATCTGGCTGTCTGTACAACAACAATGCCCAAGACTAAGTCCTAGGAGAGATCTGGTCACCCAGATGACAGTGGCACTGGAGACCAAGTTCCATGGACATCTGGTCAACTGCAGGATAGTGACACCTGAGACTAAATCCTCACAGACATTTGGTCTACTGTGTGACAGCAATGCCCAATACTAAGTTCCATGGACATCTGCTCGGGCATGTGACACTGGAACCCAAGACTAAGTCGTCCCTGCTGACATCTGGTCACCCACACAACAGTGGCATACTGGACTATGTCCCTGTGGACATCTGGTAGCCCATATGGCAGTGGCACCCAAGACGAAGTGCCCGAGGACATCTGGTCACCAACACGACAGTGTCACCCAAGACTAAGTACCGGGGAACATATGGTCGCCTGCATGACAGTGGCACTCAATACTAAGTCCCCGCTGACATCTACTTGCATGTGCAACACTGGAGCCCAGATCTAAGTTTCCGCAGACATCTCGTCACCCACGCGACAGTGTGTATGTCATCTGAGGCCAAGGGCATGCACATGGTTGTCATCTGCAAAAGCATGTGCATGCAAGGAATGGCAGAGGCTGAGGGTGCACATGCTCCTGTATGCAGAGGGCAAGGGCATGCATGTGGATGTAAGCTGAGGCCAAGGCCACCTACTTGAGTGTCAGCGGAGGCCAAGTGCACATGTGCAGGTGTTATCTGAGGCCAAGGGCACACACATGGAAGTTTTCCAAGGCCAAGGGTACATGTGTGGGTGTCATCTGAGGCCAAGGGCATACACACAAGAGTCAGTAGAGGCCAAAGGCATGTGTGCATATGTCATCTGAGGTTGAGGGTGTGGGAGCAAGAATCGCAGGAGGCCGAGGGTGTACACATGTGTTTTCAAGAAGGCACAGGGCATGCACATGGGTGTTGGTGGGGGCTGAGGGCACTCGTGGGTATCATTCAAGTCTGAGATTGCAGGCAATGGCGTCTTTTGAGGCTGAGGGTGCATGTGTGGGTGTTGTCTGAAGTCAAGGACACATGTGTAAGAGTCAATGGTGTCCAAGGGTCCAAACGCAGGTGTTGTCTGAGGCAGAGGGCACACACTCGAGTCGGTGGAGGTTTAGGGCACAAGTGTGAGTTTCAGCAAGGACTGAGGGTATGCACAAGGGTGCGGGTGGGGGTGAGGGCATGTAGGTGGGTGTCAGAAAAGGCAAAGGCTTGCGTGTGTGTCAGTGGTGGCCAAGGGCATGTGTGTGGGTTTCGGCCAATATTGAGGGCACACATGCAAGTGTTGGCAGAAACATAGGTGTGCTCATGTGCGTCTTCCGAAGCTGAAGGCACATGTGAGAGTGTTGGTGGAGGGTGAGGGTATGCGTGTGGGTGTCATCTGAGGCAGAATGCACATGCATAAGTGTCAGCATAGGCTGAGGGCACGTGTGCCAATGTCATCCTAGGATGAAGGTGCATGCACAAGTGTCGGCAGAAGCCAAGGGTGCCTGTGTGGGTGTCAGTAAAGGCCAATGGCATATATACAAATCAGTGGAGACTGAGGGTATGTGTGTGAGTGTTGATGGAGACTGAGGGAATGCACACTTTGGTCTTCCTAGGTCGAGGACGCAAGAACAACTGTCGGTGAGACCGAGAGGTGTGCGCAGGTGCTATCCAAGGCTGAGGTAGTGAGCTCAAGTGTTGGCAGGGGCCAAAGGTGTGTGCACTGGTGTCAGTTAAGGCCATTGGCATATACAAGAAAGTCAATGGAGGCTGAGGGTGCACACGCAAGTGTTTGTGGGGGTTGAGGATGCACATGCTAGTGTCACCAGAGGATAAGGGCATACATGTGGGTTGCGACCAAAGCTAAGGGTGCATGCATGAGTGTTGGTGCAGGCCAAGGGAACACATAAAGATGTCATGTGAGACTGAGGGGGCAAAGCACAAGTGTTGTCTGGGGTTGAGGGTGCATGCATGAGTGTTGACGGAGGCCGAAGGAGCATGTGGGTGTTGTCTGAGGGTGAGGGCCCACATGTGAATGCTGGAGGAGACTGAGGGTGCATGAACAAATGTCCGAGGCCAATAGTATGCACTTGAGAGTTGGCAGAGGTGAAGGAGATGGGCACAGGTGTCTTCCGAGGTTGAGGGTGCATGAGTGGGTGCTGTCAGAGGCCCTGGGCATACACACAATAGTGGGTGGTGGCCAAGGGCATGTTCATGGATGTTGTCCAAGGCTGAGGGCACATGTGTGAGAATCTGCAGAGGCCGAAATCACATGTCAGTTTCAGCAGAGGTTGAAGGTACGTGTGCAGATGTCACTGGGGGCCGTGGATAGATGTACTGGTGTCAGTGAAGGGCGAGAGTGGACTCATGTGTGTCAGCAGTGGCCAAGGGCGCACACGTGGGTGTTGGCCATTGTTGGGATGGAATGCACAGGAGTGTTGGCGAAAGCCAAGGGTACATGCTGATCTCAGCAGATGCCGAGAGGCACTGGCGGATATTCGCTGAGGTAGAGGACACACGCACAAGAGCAGGCAAAGGCCGAGGGTGAGCATATGGATGTCATCCAAGACCAGAGGTGTATGTGTGAGTGTTGGTGGGGGCTGAGAGCATGCCTGTGGGTGTTGTCCGAGGCCAAGGGCATGCTTGCAAGTGTCCATGGAGGTCAAGGGCTCATGCATGGGTGTAGCCAGAGGCTGTAGGAGCTCACAAGTGTCTTCTGAAGTTGAGAGCCTGTTCATGTCGGTGGAGGCGTGTGAGTGTTGGCGGAAGCTGAGAGCACACACATGGGTGCTGGAGGAGGCCGAAAGAGCATGCAGGTGTCAGTGGAGGTCAAGGACATGCACTCAGGCGTCGGCTGACGCCAATGATGCACATGTGATAGGCAGCAAAGGACAAGGGTGTGGGTTGAGGCTGAAGGCATGTGTGTAAATGCCATTAGAGCTTGAAGGCGAACATGCAGATTTAGCTGAGGCCAAAGGCACGCACATGGTTGTCAGTGGAGGCTGAGGGTGCGCACGTAATTGTCAGATGAGGCCAACGTTGCATGCACAAGTGTTGGCGGAGGACGAGGGTGTGCAAATGGGTATTTGTTGAAGGGATGGCGTGAGCATGAGAGTCAACAGAGGCAGAGGGTGCATGCATGGGTCAGCAGAGGGTAAGGGCATACACATGGATGTCAGTGAGGGTGGGGTGTGTGAACAGATGTCATCCATGGCCAAAGTTATGCCTGCAAATGTTGGCATAGGACAATGGCACATGCGCTAGTGTCAGCTGAGGCCAAAGATGCATTTCAATGAATGAGGGTATGTGAGCATGTGTTGGATGAGCCGAGGGCGTGCTCGAGAGTGTCAGCAGAGGCAAAGTGCATATACGTGTTTGGACTCCAAGACCAAGTGCAGAGGTGCTGGTGTCGTCTGAGTCTGAAGACATGTTTGAGTGATGGTGGAGGCCAAGGGAATGCATATGCTTGTTGTCTGGGCCTGAAGGTACACTTGTGAGTGTCAGAGAAGGCAGAGGGATTGCATTCAAGTGTCTTCTGAGTCCAAGAGCATGTGCATGAGTGAAGAGGCCAAAGGCACATGTGAAAGTTTTGGTGGGGGCTGAGGGCTCACGTGTGAGTGTCCATAGAGGTCATGGCCACACGTGTGGGTGTTGGCAGAGACCAAATGCATGCATGTGGTTTTCAGCCAAGACTGAAGGCGCTTATGCAAGAGGTGGTGAAGGAATAAAGGGCATGCATGGGTGTCATCTTAGGCCAAAGAGGCACATGCAAGTGCTGGCAGAGGCCAAGGGCCGGTGTGCATGTGGGTGCACGCTTGTGTCAGTGGAGGCAGAAGGTGTGTGCTCATGTGTTGGCCATGGCTGACGGCACACACACAAGTGTTGACTGTGGCCAAGGGCACAGATACAAGTGTCAGCCAAGACCAAAGACAGACTCATGAGTGTCAGCAGACACTGAGGGCTCACGTGAGGGTATCAGCTTAGGACAAGGGTGAATGCATGGGTGCCAGCAGAAGTTGAGAGTGTGTGTGCAAGTGTCAACCAAGGCCAAAGGCACATGCATAGGTGTTGGCCGAGGCCAAGGGAACGAGCTTAAAAGTTGGAGGTGACTGAGGGTTTGCAAGTGGGTGTTGAAGGAGGCTGAGGCTGTGTGCAGGTGTCAGCCAAGGCTGAGTGCACACATGCTGGTGTGTACATGAGTGTTGACTGAAACCGTGGGTGCACACATGAGTGTTGCCTGAGGCAGAGGGTAAACACACGAGTGTCGTCAGAGGACCAAGGCACTTGCACAGGTGTCATCCAAGGCTGAAAGCACAAAAAGCAAGTGTCACCTGAGGCTGAAGTCATGCACATGAGTGTCAGCAAAAGCTGAGGGCTTGTGTGTGGGGGTTGGCTGAGGCCGAGGGTTCATGTATGGATGCCAGTAGAGACTGAGGGGACATGTGTGAGTGTTGGTCAAGACTGTGGGTGTGCACACGAGTGTCAGCTGAGGCCAAGGGTGCATGCCCAGGTCGAGGGTGGATGTGGGGGTGTTGGTCAAGGCCAAATACGTGCACGTGGGTGTCAACAGAGGCCGAGAGTGCACATGGGAGTGTCAGTCGAATCTGAGGGTATGCACACGTGTGTTGAAGGAGGCTGAGGGCACACATGCAGGTGTCAGCCAAGGCCAAGTGCACACACAGGTGAAGCTGAGGCCAAGGGCATGCATGCTAGTGTTGTTGGAGCCCAAGGGTATTCCCACAGTTGTTGTCCAAGTTTGAAGGCACAAAGCAAAGGTGCTGTGCAAGGCCGAAGGTACACACACAGGTGTCAGCAGAAGTTGAGGGCTCGCACACAGTTGTTGGCAGAGATCGAGGGTGCACACATGGGTGTCAGTGGAGACTGAGGGTACACATGTGAGTGTCAGCTCAATATGAGTGTGCACTCAAGGGTTTTGAAGGAGACCGAAGGTATATGTGCGAGTGTCAGCTGAAGGCAAGCGCGCCCATGCCAGTGTCAGCCAAGGCCAAGTGCACATGCACAAGTGCCATCAGAGACCAAGGGCACTCCTGCAGAAGTCATCTGCAGGCGCAAAGCAAAAGTGTCGTCCAAGGTTGAAGGCACACCTGCAAGTGTTGGCAGAGGCTGAGGGCTCATGTGAAGGTGTTGACAGTGGTCGAGGGCGTGCACATGGGTGTAAGTAGTGGCTGAGGGCATGCATGTGAGTGTTGGCAGACGTTGAGGTAGTGTGCATAGGTGTCATCTGAGGCCAAGTGTGCATACATGAGCGTCAGCAGAGTCTGAGGTTGCGTGTGCAGGGGTCATCTGAGGGCGAGGGCACACGTGCAACTGTTGATGGAGGCCAAGGGCACATGCAAGGGTGTCAGCTGAGGCCAATAGCATGTATATGGATTTAGTGGAGGCTGAAGGCACGCACAAAGGTGTTGGAGAAGACCAAGGCCACACATGCAAGTGTCAAGGAAGGCCAAGGGTGTGCATGTGGGCGTCATCTGAAGTTGAGGTTCAGCTTGTCTGTGTTGTCTGAAGCTGAGGGAGTGCGTCCAAGTGTCAGAAGACACTGAGGGCCTATTGGTGGGTTTTGGCTGAGGCAGAGCATGTACATGAGTGTCAGTCGAGGTTGAGAGTGCACACACGGATTTCTGAGAGGTCAAGAGTGCATGTGTGGTAGTCAGCTGAGGCCGAGGGTCCATGTGTATGTGTCAGTGGAGGACAAAGTTGCATGTGCGAGTGTTGGTTGAGGCCAAGGGTATGTGTACTTGCATCATTCCAGTCCAAAGGCACACCTGTGGGTGTTGGCAGTGGCCAAGGGAACATGCACGGCTGTAATCTGAGGCTAAAGGAGCACACGCAAGTGATGGCGAGGGTGGAGGGCATATGCCCGTTTCAGTGGAGGCTGAGAGCATGCGCATGAGTGTCAACAGGACAGAGGGAGCATGGACGGTTGTTGGTGGAGGGCAGAGGTGAGCTCATGGGTACCAGTGGACAGTGAGAATGTGTGTGTGGGTGTTGGTCGAGGCCAAGGATGCTCGTGCAAAAGCTAGTGAAAGATGAGGGCTCATGCATGGGTGTCATCTGAGGTAGATGATGCTTGTGCATGTGCTGGCAGAGGTCGATGGTGCACACATGGGTGTCGACTGAAACTGAGGGCATGTTTACATGTGTCTGTGGAAGCTGAGGGTGCATGTGCAAGTGTCAGCTGGGGCCAAAGGAAAAATAACAAGTATCAACGAAGGCCAAGGGCACAAGACCTGGTGTCATCTGAGGCTGCGGGCCCAAAGTACAAGTGTTGGCTGAGGCCAAGGGCACATGTGTGAGTGTTGATGGAGGCCAAGGAAGTGCATATAGGTGTCATCTAAGGCAAAGGGCATGTGTGTATGTGTCTGTGGAGGCCAAAAAATCTCACATGGGTGTCATCCGAGGCGGACAGAGCACATGCATCATTGGAGACCAATGGTGAGTGTCCAAGTATTGGGCAAGGCCAAGTACACTAGTACACATGAGAGCCAGCGGATGCTGAAGACATGCACAAGGGTGTTGGCTGAGGCCGAGTGCCTATGTACGAGTGTTGGCATAGGCCAAGGTAACGCACGTGGCTGAGGGTGTATTTGTGAGTGTTGGCATAGGCCGATGGCACACACCATGGTTTTGGCCAAGATTGAGGGTGCATGTGTGAGTGTTGGTCGATGAGGGGAGCACACATGCTTGTTGACCAAGGCAGAAGGCATGCACTTGAATGTTGGTGAAGGCCGAGGGCAAGTATGCTGGTGTAGTCCGAGGCTAAGAACGCGTGCACTGGTGTCATCCAAGACCAAGGGTGTGTGCATGTATGTTGGCGGAGGCCAAGTAAGTGCATGAGGGTGTCATCCTAGGCTGAATGCACGCGTGTGAATATCAGTGAACACCATGATAGAGCACGTGGGTGTCATTAGAGGCCACGGGCAAAAGTACAAGTGACTGTGGAAACCAGGGGCACGTGTGCAAGTTTCAATGGAGGCTGAGGGCGCATGGGCAGGTTTCAGTCAAGGATGAGGGCAATTGTGTGAGAGGTGGTGAAGGAATAGAGCATGCACATGGGTTTCATCTGAGGAAGAAGGAGTGCGCGTGAGTGCTGGCACAGGTGTTAGCCGAGGCCAAGATCATGCACATGGGTGTCAGTGGAGGCTGAGGGTGCACGTGCGAGTGTTGAACAAGATGAGGGCACACATGCACGTGTCAGCCAAGGCCAAGGACTTTTGCCTGAGTGTCATCAAAGGCTAAGGTCACATGTGCAGATGTTGTCTGAGGCTGAGGGCACGAAGTACAAGTGTCATCTGAAGCCACAGATGCACATGTGAACGTTGGCAGAGGCCAAGGTCTACAGCATGGGTGCCAGCTGAAGTTGAGGTCACACACAGATGTCAGAGCAGGCTTAGGGTACATGTGCAAGTGTCAGCTGAGGCCAATGACATGCATAAGAGAGTTGATGATGTCAAAGGGTTTGCACATGGCTGTCTTTTGAGGCAGAGGGTGCACAAGTGGATGCTGCCAGAGGCCAAGGGCAAGCATGCAATAGTGGGTTGTGGACAAGGGTACAGTCGCCCATTCATCCAAGGACAAAGACACACACATGAGAGTTGGCTGAGGGCACATGCGTGTGTATTGGTGGAGGCCAAGGACTCATATGCAGCTAGCCATGGTGGTCAAGAGTGCACACGAGGGTCTCAGCACAGGGTGAGGACACATGCATGTGTCGATAGGAAGGGAGGACACCGGTGTCAATTGTTGTTGAGAGTGCATGCAGGAGTGTTTGCAGAGGCAGAGGGCACATGTTGGGATCAGCAGAGGTCAATAAGCACTGGCGGATATATGCTGAACAGAGGGACCATGTGCAAGAGTAGGCAGAGGTCAACAGCACACACAGGGATATCATCTGAGCTGGAGGTATGTGAGTACATGTCAGCCTAGACTGAGGTTGCACCCCTGGGTGTCAACCGAAGCTGAGATCATGCATGTAAGTTTCTATGGAGGCCAAAAGGGCACATGCAGGTGTTGGCCACAACCGAGGTCACACACGCGGGTGTTGACCAAGGCTGAGGGTGCATATGTGAAGGTCGGTGGAAGATGAGGGCATTCACAAGTGTGTCAGCCAAAAGACAGGCCACACATGCGAGAGTTAGCAGAGGCCAAAGGCATGCATGAGGATGTCAGCAGAGGGCAGGATCACACATGTGGGTGCCAGAGAAGGCCATGGATGTACGCTCGTGTGTCAGCCATGGTTGAGGGCATGTATGTGAGAGTCTGCGGAGACCAAGGGCTCATGCATGGGAGATGACTGAGGCTGAGGGTCCACATGCAAGTTGTCTGCTGATCCAAGGTCAGAGGCCATGGGTGTCAGCTGAGATTGAGGGCACGCACACAACTGTCACTGGAGGCAGAGGGTGGACAGAAGCAGATAATAGCAGAGGATGAGGGCATTTGCAAGGGAGTCAGCTGAGGATCTGGGCACATGCGTGAGTGTTGCCGAAGGTCATGGGATTGTGTGCAGATGTCTTCTGGGTTTAGGAACCAAGTGTGAGTGTCAAAGGAGGCAGAGGCAGCTTATTCAGGTGTTGTCCATGGCCAAGGGCATGTGCACAAGTGATGATGAAGATTGAGAGTATGAGTGCAAGTTTCAGTGGAGACTGAGGACATGCATGTGCTTGACCTTGGCCAATACCTGTGCATGATACCTCAGCCTCTGCCAACACTCACACAAGTGCCTTCAGACATGGATGACACTTTTGCTTTGTGCCCTTAACCTCAGATGACACCTGTGTGAGTGCCCTTGGCCTCCAACACTCACACACGTGTCTTTGGCCTTGGCCGACACTCGTACATGCATCCTCAGCTTCAGTTGACACTCTCACATGCACCCTCAGCCTCCTCTGACACCCACGAGTGTGCACTTGATCTTGGTAGTTACCCGCACATGTACCCTTGCTCTTCAACACCACATGTGCACCCTCAGCCTCTGTTAACACCCATGTGAATGCCATTGACCTCAGTCAACAGCCACTCTTGAGCCCTCAGCCTTAGCTGGCACTGGTGCATGCACCTTTGACCTCAGATGACACTTTTACTTTGTACCCTCAGCCTCAGACAACACCTGCACAAGTGCCCTTGGCCTCTGATGCCACTAGTGAACGTGACCTTGTTCTCATCTGACAATCACGCATATGCCATTGATTTCAGCAAACACTCATGCATGCACTCTTGTCTTCACTGACAAAAGCACGTGTGCACTTGGCCTTGGCTGACACCTGCACATGTGCCCCTAGCCTCCTTTGACAACTGTTGCATGCTTTCAGCCTGTGCTGACTCGCACTTATGCCCTTGCCCTCAATCAACACCTGTGCATGTGCCTTTGTCCATGCCTGACACTTGTGTGCATGCCTTCAGATTCTTCTGACACCTGTGCATGCACCCTCAATATTGGTTGACACCCATGTGTGAGCCTTCAACCTCTGCCGACACTCACATGCACATCTTAAGAACTAGTAGACATTTGCATGCATGCCCTCCACCATGGTCACCACTCATGTGGTTGCCCTCGGCCATGGCTGACATGTGCGCATGCACCTTTAGTCTCTACTGACATCCACATGCATGCCCTTGACTTTGGCTGACACCTGTGTGTGCACTCAGTCTATGCTGGCACTCATGTGTGTGCTTTGGCCTCAGACAACACCTGTGTGCACCTCCTTGTCTTAGGCCACCTCTTATGTGACAGTCATCAACCTTAGTCGACTCCCATGGTTGTTCTCTCGTTTTCCATGGACACTTGCATGCATGTCCTCAGCCTGCACTAAAACTTGCACTCATATTCTCATCCTTTATCATCACTTGTGCACATCCCTTGGCCATGGACAACACCTGTGTACGCTGCCTCTGCCTCCTTTGACACTCACACATGTGCCCTAAGCCCCAGAAGTCATCTGCACACAATCCCATGGCCCTTAGCAACACTCACTCATGTGCCCAGGTCCTTGGTTGACATCCTTGTACATGTCCTCAGCCTCTGCTGTTACCCACACCTGCCCACTCTCTGCCTCGAGTAACACTTGTGTGCATGCCCTCAGTCTCAGCTGACACTCATGGCCTGTGACCTTGGCCTCAGCAGACAACCACATGTGCACCCTCATCCTCTACTGTCACTTGTATGTGGAACCTCAGCCTCAACTATCTCCCATGTATGAGCCCTTGGTCTCTGCAGATTCTCACAGACATGCCCTCAATCATGGCTGACACGCGAGAGTATATCCATGGCCTTCTCTGACGTGTGTGATCTTGCCCTTTGCTGACACCTCATGCATGCCCTTGGCCTCTGTTAACTCTCACATGTGTGCCCTCTCTTTTGGCCAACACACATGTGAATGCCCTCGTCCTCCACCGACCTTCACGTATACACCCTCAGCGTTGGTCAACACCAACATGTATGACCTCAGTTGTGACCAACACCTGCATGTGCACTTTTGGCCTCCATAGACACTTAGTGCATGATCTCAGTTTCAGATGACAGCCAGGTGTGCACCTTCAGGCTAGACTGACATGCATGCACATACCTCCAGCTCAGATGACATCCATGCATGCTGTTGGCCTCTGCCTACTCTCGCGTGTGCTCCCTGTTTCAGATGATATACGCCAGTGCTTATTGACCTCTGCTGATACCAGCATGTGCCCTCTGCCTCTGCCAATACTCCTTCATGCACTCTCAACAATAGTTGACACCTGTGCCCTCCCTTACTGTTGACACATGCATGTGCCCTCAACCTGTGCTGACACACCCATGTGTGCACTCTCGACCACCATGGCCATTTGCATGTGAGTGCTTGGCCTCCACCGATACTCAGACAAGTGCACTCAGACTCTAACTCTCATGTGTGTGTCTTTGGCCTTGGATGACATGAGTGAATGTACCCTTGCCCACCATCCACTATTGCATGCTTGCCCTTGGCCTCTGGCAGCACTCACTTCTGTTCCCTCAGCCTCAGAAGACACCCATGTGAATCCCCTTCGACTTCATCAACTCTCTTATGAATGTCATTGTCCTCAACCAACACTTGCACACATGCCCTAAGCCTCCTCTGACACCTGTGTGTGTGTGCCCTTGACCTCAGCCAGCACCTGCACACAAGACCTTGGCCTCTGCCAACACTCACCTGTGTGCCTTTGGTCTCAGATGATACTTGCATTTTGCGCCCTTGGTCTCAAACAACATCTGCTCATGTGACCTTAGCCTTTGGTGACACTCAGGCACATGTCCTTGGCCTTGGCTGACACATGTACATGTGTCCTCAGCCTTCATCAACACTCACATGTGCACCCTCAGCCTCCGCTGAAACCCATGTGCATGACCTTGGCCTGGGCCCTTGACCTGTGCCAGCACTCACGCACTCCTTCTGCCTCAGATGACACCCATGTTCCTGCTCTAGTCCTTCACCACCTCTCACACAATTGCCCTCAGCCTTGACTGACACCTGCCCATGTGCCCTCAACCTCCACTGAAACTTGCACATGTGCTCTTGGTTTCCACTGTCACTTGTACTTTTTCCCTTGACCTCTAATGACAACCATGTACTCTATCTTGGTGTTCACTGACACTCACGTGTGGGTACTCAGCCTTGGATGACACCCTCATGCACTCCCATGACCTCTTTCAACATTCATGCACACACCCTCTGTCTTGTATGACACCAGTGTATGTGTTCTTGGCCTTGGACTACAGCAACATACTTGCTCTCGGCCTGCACCAACATTAGAGTGCATGCCTTCTGCCTTGGTCAATAGGCATGTGTGCTCCCCTCATCCACCAACACTCACACGTGTACACTCAGTCTTGGCCAAAATCACTGTGTGTGCCATCAGCCTACACCTACACTCAGAAATGCACCCTTAGCCTTGCCTAACACCCACATGCATTACCTTGGCCTATGCCAACACTTGTACATAGGCACTAGACCTCAACCAACACCCTTGTGCATGTCTTCAGCATTCACTGACTTTCACATGTGCCTGTGTACTTGGCCTCACCCAACACTCACACATGCACCACTGGTCTCCAAAGACGCATGTGCACTGTCCACCTCGGATGACACCCATGTGTAATTTCTTTTCTTTCACAGACACATACGCACATGCCCTTTGTCTCGGATGACACCCATACACACACCCTTGGCCTACATCAACACTCACGTATGTACCCTTGGCCTCAGCCAACACTTGCGCTTTGGACCCACAGCCTCAGATCATACCTGCACTTGTGCCCTTGGCCCGTGTCAATATTTGTGATTGTGCCCTTGGTCCCAGCAGACACTTGCACATGCACCCTCAGCTTCCACAGACACATGCATGCATGTCCCTAGTTTCAGTTAACACCCATGTGTATACCGTCAACCTCTGCCAGCACACGCATGTGAACCCTATACCTAAGATGACACCCATGCATGAGCCCTCATCTTTCACTGGCTTTTGCACAAGCAATCTCAGCCTCGACCAACACCCACATATACATCTTCACTGTCCACTGACACCCAGGAGTACACCCCTGGCCTGCACCGACAATCGTCCATACTCCCTTGGTCCTGCTAACAGTTGTGCACATGCCCTCAGCCTCCTCTGAAACTTGGGCATATGCCCTCCACCTTACCTTCACATGCAGGTGCTCCTTTGGCTTCAGATGACAGCTGTGTATGTTTCCTTGGTCACTGCCAACACCCACATGCATGCCTTTGGACTTGAGGGATGCAAGTACACATACACTTGACCTCGGTCAACACTCACACTTGCAACTTAGAATCCACTGACACATGCACATGCACCCTCAGCTTCCACAGACACATGCATGCATGTCCCTAGTTTCAGTTAACACCCATGTGTATACCGTCAACCTCTGC
>CAUYQG010082406.1:0-10901 GCA_963574415.1 Tarsius wallacei
CTTTAGCCCGGGAGTTCAAGGCTGCAGTGAACTGTGATCGAGCCACTGAACTCCAGCCTGGTCAACAGACTATGACTCAAAAACAGGTACATAAAATATAAATGGAAGGTCCTTGGGTCAAAATTCCAGATATGGCCCTGCCTAAGACCAAGGGGTCTTTTTGCAACCCAAGTGGCCAGCCTCACCTTGGGGCTGTTTCTCTTGCAAGTGTGGACTTCCAGGAGTGAAGTACCTGCCAGATGCCTTTACAAATGCACACCTTCCTCCCACATGTGTCAGGCATGGCTCCTGCAAAGGGAACGAGTGACCCCCTCCCCCAGGATGAGAGAGCTTAGGGACATGGGCCTCACACTTGACTATGCATAAGAAAAAATTACTGCTTTTTTTTAGGTGGGACAACGATATTGTGCTTATTTCTCTAAAAAATTCCTTTATCTCTTAGACCCATCTACCGGCCTATCTATGGATGAAATAATATGACATCTGGAATTTGATTCAAAATAATATTGGGGGATAGTGAGTGAGAGGTAGAGATGAAACAAGACTGGCCATATGCTGGTCATTATGCTCTTCTGTCTACCGTTGTATATGTTTGATGTTTCTATAATAAAAAGTAGAATGGAGGCTCGGCACAGTGGCTCACGCCTTTGGGAGGCCAAGGCAGGAGGATCACTTGAGCCCAGGAGTTCAAGATCAGCCTGCAACATAGTGAGACTTTGTCTCTTAAAAAAAAAAAAAAAAAACCAGGCATGGTGACACACACCTATAGTCACAGCTACTCAGGAGACTGAGGCGGGAAGATCACTTGAGCCCAGGAGGTCAAGGCTGCTGTGAGCTCTGATCCTGCCATTTCCCTCTGGCCTGGGTAACAGAGTGAGATCCTAACAAAAAAAAAAAAAAAAGGAGAATGAAGAAAGGAAGGAACTGGCAGAGAGCTTGGATACACCATGGTTCCCAGGGTCCCTGGCCCAGGAATCTGCTTTGAATGGGGGCCCCTGGCAGACACCTCTGCCTCAGGGGCCCGGAGCCCACAGGGCCTGAGAGGTGAGAGGCACAGAGGCCAGAAGGCCCCTGGAGCAGTTCCCGTAAAGGACCCTGGTCTATCGACAGCCACAATGTGAGCTGCCCTGGCTGTCAGTGCCAGGAATTCGAATGGCCTTGGCCTCGGTCTGTTCCTTCTTGCCCTCCATCACTGCCAAGATCACAATAAGAAGCGCAGCGCAGTGCACGCCTGGAGCCGGCCTAATCTTTATTAAAATCTTTTTTGCTTCGATGTCCCCAGTGTGTTTCTCTGTTCCTGGCATCTGGGTCACACAGTTTCTGATGTTTGTCTTGGAGATCAAGTAAGTTGGACAGACACGCCCCGTGGTGGAAAGCTAGCCTCCATATCCCAAAAAGCCTATCCCCCGGCAGGAAATGTCGCCGCGCCAGACGTCTGCATGGGGCCTGCTTCTGAGGAGCTCAGCCGCTTGGATGACCCGGGGTGAGGTCCTGGGCGTGGCGGGCAACATTGCAGTTGCTGCAGAGACGCTGGCGGGGGCTGGGCTCTGCTGCTCCAGCCAGCCCTGACCTCAAGTGAAAGTTAAGCCTGGCTGAACCTGACTGGGCTTGTCACCTAGAGCGGGGGTCTTCACAAGTGCCCCGAGCCCAGAGATGGCAGAAGTGGCCCTAAGCCTGGGGCCCCACATACCTCCCAGACCTTCCAGCCAAAGCTTCTAGCTCCTTATCTGTTTTATTAACTGAGGGTCTAGATATGACTGGTTTTTTCTTTTTTTTTTTTTATTTGTTAAGGCTTCTGCTTCTTTTTTTTCTTATTTGATTTTTTTTCTTATTTGATTTTATTGTAGAGACGAAGGCTTGCTTTATTACCTAGGCTGGTGTCAAACTCCTGGGCTTAAGCAATCCTCCTGCCTTGGCCTCCCAAAGTGCTGAGAGTACAGGCGTGAGCCACCACTCCCGGCTTCTTTTTTTTTTAAGAGGCAGGATCTCACTCTGTCACCCAGATTAGAGTGCAGTGGCCAGTCATAGTTCACTGCAGCCTCAAACTCCAGTCATCCTTCTGCCTCAGCCTCATGAGTAGCTGAGACTACAGGTGATTGCCACCTCATCCAGCTAATTTTTTTTATTTAAAAACATTTTTTTAAGTTTGAAAAGCATTGACTTTGATACGTGGGAAGAATAGAAAATGTGGCCAGCAATTCACAACTGCAAGGATGTGGAATCAACCTAAATGCCCATCAACTAATCAGTGGAAAATGAAAATGTGATGTGTGTGTGTGTGTGTGTGTGTATGTGTGTCGTATGTATATGTGTGTGAAGTGTGTGAAGTGTGTACACACCATGGAATACTATTCAGCCACCAAAAAAGAAAGAGATCACATCTCTTTGCGGCAGGATGGAATTGGGGACCATCATCCTACATGAACTAACACAGGAACGGAAGACCAAACCCAGGTGTCCTCACTCCTATCTGGGAGCTAAATTAAGGATCTGCAAAGGCACAGAGTGAGATCGTGGACGCTGGGACGTGGGGGGTGGGAAGGAAACATCGCCTGTCAGGTACAGTGTGCATGGGGGCAGGGGTGGAGGGGATACTTAAAGCCCAGACTTTTGTCACTATACAGGGCAGCCATGTGACCAAAAACCATGTGCACTCCTAAAGCCATTGAAATACATAAATAAGCAAAATTTTTGAAAAAAATAAGGAGAGAAAATGTGGCCAGGGAGGACGCACAACTGGGTCCCATGGGAATGTGAAATAGTACAAGCACGTAAAACAGCAGTTTCTTTCTCCTTCCTTCCTTCCTTTCTTTTTTTTTTTTTTTTTTTGTCGAAGTCACAGACTGGAGTGCAGGGGAATGCTCACGGCCACTGCAGCCTTGACCTGCTGAGTTCAGGTGATCCTTTCGCCTCAGCCTGCCAAGTAGCTGGAACTACAGGTGCACACCACCATGCCCAGGCAATTGTTATTATTATTATTATTATCTTTATTATTATTATTATATTGTAGAGAGATCTCATCAAGTTGTCCAGGCTGGTCTCGAACCCTGGCTTTAGGCGATCCTCTTGCCTCTGCCTCCCAAAGTGCAGGGATGACAGATGGGAGCCACTGTGCCCAGCCAGCAGTTTCTTAAAATGTCTAACAATCTTATGATCCAACCGTGCCACCTGTGGATACCTTTCCAGGAGAAAGGAAAGCCTGTGTTCATATAGAGACATGTACATGGATGCTTTACTTGTAAAAACCTCCAACTGGACCCAAACAACCCACATGTCCATCCACAGAGGAACTTACAGTGGTAGATCCGTGCAATGGATCTACCACTATATATTTATCCAGCAATAAAATGAAACAAACTATTGATACACGCCACAGCATAGATGAATCTCAAAATAATTATACAGGGTGAAAAGTCAGAATGACTGCCGTAGGATTCCATCAATCTATAATTTTCGAAAATGCACACTAAAGCTACAGTAACAGGAAGCAGATGGGTTTGGAGTTTGTCTTGGGGGAAAGAGAAGAAGAAATTCCAATGGGGCACAGGTACTCTTTGGGGTGGAGGGATACGTTGACTCCCTTGATTGTGGTGACCTCACAGGTATGTTCAATTGTCCAAATCCATCCGACTGTTTGCTTCTGATATGTGCAGTCAATTATCCCTCAACACATTTGGGGGGGAAATTTTGAAGCAGGAAAAAAATGGTTTTAAAAAAATGTGGTCAGGGAAGGCAAGCCTCTGGGGAAGTTCATCCCAAACGAAGTTTCTTTTTTTTTTTTTTTTTTGAGTCAGAGTCTCACTCCGTCGCCCAGACTGGAGTGCAGTGGCCGCTCCCGGCCACCACAGCCTCGACCTGCTGGGCTCCGGCGATCCTTCCGCCTCAGCCTTCCAAGTAGCTGGAACTACAGGCACGTGCTACCACACCCGGCTAATTTTTTGATTTATTGTAGAGATGAGGTCTCGCCAAGTTGTCCAGGCGGGTCTCAAACCCGCGGGCTCAGGCAATCCACTCACGTCAGCCTCCCAAGGCGCGGGATTACAGGCTGAGCCACCGAGCCCGGCCCAAACGAAGTTTCCTTCCAGTCGTTCACATACCCGAGCCCTGCGACGTCAGCAACGGCCACCAGGTGATGCGAGAGATGCAAAGTGATGATCTTATTGGGAAGACAAGGGACCAAGGGACACGACTGCCACAGGGCGACGTGGCAGTGTCTGACAAACCGCATCATGAGCTGCAGGAGTTGTGGCTGGAGATGATCGCAGAAGGCTCCTAGGAAAAAGCGAAGGCTGAGCGACAGCTTGAATCTGTGGCCGCTCGAAAGGTGGAGCCGGGAAGAGGTGTTCCAGGCGGAGGGCCAGCGGGGCCACTGCTCACGAGGTGGTGAGGCAGCCCGCCTGGTGCAGCACTCTTCATCTAGGGGCCTGATGGCAGAAGATGGAGGCTTGAATGCTGGGAGGCCTTGAATGCAGGCGTCAGAGCCTGGTAGGCCTGGGGAGCCATGAGAAACATGGTTCCTGCGCTCATTAGGCCTCTACTGAGAAGTCACCATGTGTCACGTCCAGTGCTGGGCACTAGGGATGCAAAGAGGACCGAGACATAGCTCTGGCCCACAGTGTCAGTCTGGCAAGAGGCCCTGATATGTCAACACACAGGCACCATCAAACGGTGCCTGGAGCTGTCCTCCGAGGGCATCGCCTATCCCAGATTTTTTGCTTGAGGTGACAGACGCCCAGCTCCAACCAACTTAAGTAAAAAGGAAAATGTACTGGCTCTCATCCAGGAAAGCTCATGGGGGCTTTAGGCACAGCTAGATCCAGAGCTCCCATCCATGGTGTCAGCACTGCTTCTTTGCTGTCTCTCATCCTGGCTTTCCTCTGGGTGGGGCGGAGGGAGGTCACCGCAGGCAGCCTATGTCGTGTTCAGTCCAAACGCAAGGTCTTCTCTTTCCCAATATCTTCAAACAAAGCCCTGAAATGGAGTCTTGCCATCGCTAACTCTCCTGGCTCACTCCTGTGCCCCTTCCTGAACTGATCACTGTGGCCAGAATGACCCCATGCTCTGAGTGGCCATCAGTTCCTTGCCCAGGATGGGGGTTAACTCTCCCACACGCTCTGAGACTGGAGGGAGTTTTCTGTGGTAGACAGTGTTGACTGTACAGCCCCATACCTCAAAGCTCCTTTTCCCTTCCTTAGCTCCATTTTGGGGGCTAGAAAAATGAAATGCGAGCTGGGCTCATGCCTATAATCCCATCACTTTGGGAGGCCAGAGGGTGGATTGCTTGAGCCCAGGAGTTCGAGACTGGCCTGGGCAACATAGCGAGACCATGTCTCTACAAAAAATCAAAAAATTGGCCAAGCATGGTAGCGTGTGCCTATAGTCCCAGTTACTTGGGAGGCTGAGGTAGAAGGATCACTTGAGCCCAGGAGGTTGAGGCTGCGGTGAGCCGTGATGGTGCCACTGCACTCCAGCCTGGGTGATGGAGAGAGACCCCGACTAAAAAAAAAAAAATCCTAGCCTTTTCCATGCCCCCTGCAGCTAGAGAGAACCTTAGCTCAGTTCTGGCTAGTGAGGGATAAACAGTTGTATGCTAGGGAACACGCTGGGGTTCTAATTTAAAAAAAGAAAAACAGACAAGTGCAATTTGTGCCTCCTTCCTCCCTTCCTCCTGTCTTGAGCGCAGAGGTGAGTCCTGGAGCTGCAAGCACGAGGGAAGGCCGAGTCGAGGCAAGTGACCTCCTATCCTCAGACTCGGTACCGGTGCGTGACAGAAATCCCCCTGTGGCAACCACTCTGCATCTGCATCCTTGCTACTTACAGCCGAATGCACTCTTAGCTCAGCCACTCCTATGGGAAGTCTGGGTGCCGTCATCAGAGACTAGGGCAGGAACTGGACAGGCGAGGATAGATGCAGGGAGTGTGCAGAACAGAGCAAAGCCAGAGGAGATTGGAGGCTGGAGGCGGGGAGGTAAGAAGCAGTTGAGGCCGTGGAAAAGGCGGCCCCATGCAAGAAACGCTGAGAAAGAATTGTTGGCTGGGCACGGTGGCTCGTGCCTGTGATCCCAGCACTTTGGGAGGCCAACATGGGAGGATCGCTTGAGGCCAGGAGTTTGAGGCAAACCTGGGCAACATGGCAAGATCCTTTCTCTACAAGCAAATCAAACATTAGCTGGGTGTGGTGGTGCACGCCTGTGATCCCAGCTACTCAGGAGGCTGAGGTGGGAGGACATGCTGAGGATCCTTTGAACCTAGGAGGTGGAGGCTGCGGTGAACCACAGTTGTTTCACTGGACTCCATCCTGGGCAACAGGACAAGATGCTATCGCTAAAACAATTTTAAAGAGAAAAAAGAATTGCTAGATAAAGGGAAAGTGCCAGAAAGGGGTCGATGAGGAGCGGGAGTTGAGTCTGGATGTCTCAAAAAGTCCTCGAAAGCCCTGACCACATGATGGGCGCCAGGAGCCATTCTCCAGTCCCAGCTGCAAATACGCAGAGACAAGACAGACAGACAGACACAGAGACAGGACGACGTGGGCCCAGCCCTCGCACAGCCGGGCGAGCGACCTCCCAGGCCTCACACGGGCAGCCACCGAGATCGAAGGGTCAAATCCAGCCAAGGAGGGCAGATGTCTGGGAGTTTTGTTAACATCCTTCAAGGCAAGGAAGAGGGCCATCACGGGTCAAGGCCTGCTGTGAAAGCAACCTGCTCTGTGAGCCATAAATTGTAAGTGTAAGGTAGCCTGTAATCATAAGAGCCTTTGTAATACACATAATAATGTGCATAATAACAGGCTTTTACTGAGCCTTCGCCTGGTTCCAAGAACTTAACTTGTAAGCACTCCACAGATATCACCTGATTTAGCAATCACACCAGCCCTACCTATAAAATATCATTCCCGTGGACAGGTGAGGAAACTGAGGCTCAGGGAGGTTAAGGAAACGGGCCCCAGTTACACAGCAGTGAGCGGCAGGGCCAAGAGCTAGAGCACAGCACACATCCTTTCAGTTCCCAGGGCCTCACGTGAGAAGTTACATCACTGCTGCCTTTGATGAGGTTGAATGAAATTTTTAAGGTCAAGTTTCCCATGTTGCTTGTTATTCCATAAAATCGCAGGTCTGGCTATTCTTCCAACAGCCCCTTCCCAAAGGAGCTAGAACAACAGGCCCTGGCAAGGCCATGATGGTGGAGTGGGACTGGCTGGAACCTTGGAAATTGTCTAACCACCCTACTCCATCTGTGAACGCCAGTAGTCATGGTCATTACCACTGCTGTCATCATCGTGATGGTTAATATCCATTGAGAGCACTCTCTCTCTCTAAATGTATTCATTCGGTTAATCTTCCCACAGTTCCTTGAGATGGATACATTATTATGTCATTTGGCAAATGAGAACTAAGGCCTGGAGGGCTTAAATAACCTGCCAAAGATCACACAGCCCAGACAACAGCTGCCAGGTGATAGGGGTGCCCACTCTAATTACACACAGATCTTGGGACGGAAAACAAGGCCTTGTGATGCCTCCCATGTGAGTGAGAGCTAAGCTTCCACATGGTGCCTGCTATGATCTGACCCTGGGGTCTTCACTTGGCCATGCTCAGCCTACCATTGCCCCCCCCCAGCGCACCCCTTGAGCACCAGGGGAGTCCAGGCCCAACTCCTCTGCTACCATGGCTTGTAAACACACAAGTCTTTAACACATTTGTTATAAAACCACTCCTCCCACAAGGCTGATCAGTTATGCAAATACTGACAAAAATTAAAATTCAGTAAACCCAGCCGAGCACCGTGACTCACATCTGTAATCCCAGCACTCTGAGAGGCTGAGGAGGCAAGAGGATCGTCTGAGCCCAGGAGTTCAAGACCAACCCAGGCAACATAGCGAGACCTTGTCTCTACAACAAATCAAAAAGTTAGCCACGTGTGGTGGTGCGTACCTGTCGTCCCAGCTACTTGGGAGGCTGAGGCGGGAGGATTGCCTGAGCCCAGCAGGTCAAGGCTGCGGTGGCCATGAGCGTGACACTGCACTCCACCCTGGGTCACAGAATGAGATTCTGACTCAAAAAAAAAAAAAATCAATAAACCTGCTGAAAATATCTTACGAAGACCAAGTCAGATCTATAAGAATGCACTATGAAAGAGCTGGGCTCGGTGTCTCAGCCTGTAATCCCAGCGCTTTGGGAGGCAGAGGTGAGTGGATTGCCTGAGCCCGTGCATTCGAGACCTGCCTGGGCAACTTGGCGAGACCTCATCTCTACAATAAATCAAAAATTAGCCGAGCGTGGTAGCGCCCACCTGTAGTTCCAGCTACTTGGAAAGCTGAGGTGGAAGGATTGCCGGAGCCCAGCAGGTCGAGGCTGCGGTGGCCAAGAGCATGCCATTGCACTCCAGTCTGGGTGACAGAGTGAGACTCCAACTCAAAAAAAAAAAAAGAATGCACTATGAGAAAAAACAGAACAGTTTCCCATGATTCATAACAAATGCCAGCACACCGCTAAGTTCAACTGAACGCGTCCAGATTTTTCCAAAGAGCGGTTCTCCCTCCACGGCAGCCAACTGTGTGCCACAGCCCCTCCCAACCCCTCCTCTGACTCCACTGTGCACCTAACACCAAGAGACCAAGTCCCTTTGCAGCGAGGAGAGTGGCCGCAACCCCGTGGCCTCGCTCTGACACTCTTCAGTGCCAGTTTTCAGGGAGCTACGGAGAGTCCGGGTCATCGCCTCAGAAGAGCTTGGAGCCTGCTTGTGCCATACCTGCCTCTTCCACTGTGCAAGTCTTCAGCCCCGTGGTGTTTGTGATCTCATCTGCCAGAGCCCTTTCCATCTGCTGACTGCAGTTAGCTTTGGCCAACTTGCCTCGGCGTCAAAAGCCAACGTGAAAGATGCCCTTGGAGTTCCTCCCGGTCTCCAGCACCTTGGTCACGGGGGCATCCATGTTCGGTTCTCCTGCTGGCGGCCTCTCTGGGCTTATGGATGCCTTCATTGGATGCGGAGGGTTGGAGATTACACAGAAACCCTCCGCCCTCTTTCCCACGTTCCGGAAACGATGCTGTTTCTCTCATACCTCGTCAGCTCTCCTGGGAGGACCTGCCAGTTTGGGACATGGCAGGGGCCTTCGGGGGAGGTGCGCACACTACCCACTTGGCCGGAGAGAGGCCCACAACCCTCAGACTCCACCGCCTCCTGGGCCTTCCCCACACCGTTGCTTTTCTCCTTGTCAGATCCATCCTGGACCTGCTCACTGGAATGAGCCGCACTAAAGCCGTGCTTGTGTTATGAGAGGAGCACGGGACATCAGCTTGTCCTCAAAGCCCAGCCACGCCACCCTGGGTGGCAGGTCCTCCCAGCCCGGTGTGCCACAATGGGCCTGACTCGTGGCAGAGCCCGTACCCACAGTGACCAACCTTGGATCTGGCTTCTGCGCTCTGACCTGTCTCCCCACTTCGTCCTGCAGGCTGGCAGGCCTAGAAATGAGCAGCTTTTACACCCATGGCGTGTTCATACTCCTAAACCGTCTACTCGGCAGCCTCACACTCAGCCTCAATCCTGGCACCAAACTCTAGTCCCAGCATCTCTGCCGGGAGCAGGCACCACAAAACACAGGGAAGGGCGCTGACATCGGATGATTCGCCTGGAGGAGGGGAAGGAAGAGGGGAAAGCCTGGAGGGATAGACAGTCCGTCCAGGGTCTCCAGGCCTCCGCCTGCCTCCGCAGTGTCCCAGGTCCCGCCCCATCCTCCACCCAGCCTGTCCTTCCGGAGGCCTGGACAAGCCAGTTGCCCTCAGCTCAGGAGGCCCCTCCTGGATAATTGAAAACAGACTCTCAGGAAGATTGGTTTAGGCTCTGAAGGCTAATTGCCTTTAACCGTTCCCAGCTCCCGATAGCGTGCCCCAATTTCATCTTCCTAAGCAATAGCTAAAGGCACTTAGATTCCACTGTCTGGAAGCGGGGCGGGGGGTGGGCATTAGATACCCCTGCCAGCCAGCCACCCCTAAGGAGAATGTTCAGCCTCCTGGGATCCAAGACATTAAAGTAACATCCCGATGCCCATTTTTCACCTATCAAGCGACAAGTATATTTTAAATTGCAATAAAAGGAATCCATATACAGTTGGCTAGAAATATGTACAACCTTCAGAAGCATAATTTAGAGACATCAATCAAAGCTTTGAAAAAGATGCTTCATAGCAAAAACATGGAACCAAACCAGAGGTGCATCGAAAGTGGACTGGATAAAGAAAACGTGGTACATACACACAATGGAATTCCATACAGCCATAAAGAAGGACTAAATCACGTCCTCTGCAGCAACATGGATTCAGCTGGAGACCACCCTTCTAAGTGAACTATCACAGAAGCAAAAAACGAAATCCCACACGGTCTCCCTCCTAAGCGGGCCTGAACACAGGGCACACGGGTATGCAGGCAGGAACAGCAGGCACCGGGCACTACTAGTGGGGGGAAGAGGGGCTTACCCACTGGGTACCAGGTCCACTCCCAGGGGAAGAGAGGGTTCGCTGGAAGCCCATGCGTCACCTGCACGCAACTCACTTAAGCAGCAAATCCTCACATGGACCCCACAACTCTAAAACAAAAATACAAAACAATGCAAAAATTTTAAAAATGCGCTTCGGCCGGCTCGGTGGCTCAGCCTGTAATCCCGCGCTTTGGGAGGCCGAGGTGAGTGAATTGCCTGAGCCTGCGGGTTCGAGACCCGCCTTGGCAACTTGGTGAGACCTCATCTCCACAATAAATCAAAAAATTAAGCCAGGCTCGGTGGCTCAGCCTGTAATCCCGCGCCTTTGGGAGGCTGAGGTGAGTGAATTGCCTGAGCCCGCGGGTTCGCGACCCGCCTGGGCAACTTGGTGAGACCTCAGCTCTACAATAAATCAAAAACTAGCCGGG